>JBBPSN010000431.1:0-18454 GCA_038093615.1 Austroboletus olivaceoglutinosus | reverse complement strand
TATGAATGCAAGAGCAGAGTTGCATGCAATAATGCATTGAAGATTGACCATGTTATATTGACAGGTGTATACCCTTGTTTATCGGAGAGCTATACACATTTATGCATCGGAGATTTCCATATTCTGTTAGCGATGACTTAATTGGCAGAGCTTTGTGAATCAATCATCAGTGACTCCATATGTTTGTTGGCCATATATGTGTCGATTCTATTACATGCTGTCTCTTGGCATGGGCCATTATATATATTCAGAGTATTATTCTTTGCCTGAAACTTGTGTTTACATACACCAATGCTTGGCAGATATGAAAATATTGCAGTACATATACCAGACCGATCAGATCCTTTATGACTTGTCCAAATTGTTTATCGGTGTTTCATTCGAGTAACACTTCTGGCTGTGAGTTTGTGAGTAGCATCATTTATGTTCGGGCAGGCTAGGTGCATACTGATTTTCATGCTCAGCCCATTGTTTTATATCTAACTTTGTTATGTTTGCGCTGTACAATTGTGATGAACACTAAATATCCTGACCTAATGATAGGCTGATTGGTTGGTTTATAACCAATCGCAGGTATTGAAATTGCTACAATTTGTCAGTTGGTCCATATTGAGGCATGTGACCCATGTATATCTCCTCGGCGGAGTCTTAGAGTTGAATCAGCAATATTTTATTTTGGCCCCTTGATGTCCATGGTGATCTTTTCCCCCAGCCTGTCAATAAATATACCACATTATCCAAATTTGGCTGGCCAATTGTGATGGACAGTGATGTTCTCGGCCCAACAATGTTTTCTGTTACGTTTCCATCTTTTCTTTCACTTTTTGTCTCGTCTCAATTCCCATCTTACTACCTATGGCTCTCAGTAGCTTCACCTGTCGGACTTCACGAACAGACTACTTACCTACAGTTACTGTCATTCAACACGACGCCCATTTACATCACTAACGTAGCTACTTAGTGATACCCCGGTAGTCAGCATGGCGGCTCGGTCAGCTGCCGCTTACTCATCCCATCCCTGAGCACGGACCACTCATTGTAGTATTTAATCTACGATTGAACTCCTTTGTCCTGTATCTTAGTCTTACTTTCAATCAAGAATCCACTTCCGTTCTTAGAGAAGTCCCATCATCCCCAGTCCTCATCCTACTGTTTGAGTGGATGCTACCTTGTCACAACGGATTTGCCTGCCAAGCAGTCTTGTTACCCCACCCAGCCAGCTTATGCACGGCCTGTCTTCACTCCCATCACAGTACTGGTTCATACTGTCTGTTGGATGTTATCACCACAGGTTTACTCGGCAGAGTTACTTTGCATGAAAACTCCTCAAACCCCTCGAACTCACCATTGGACACTAGTCCGAACAGTACCTAGACTACTGAAAGTCCAACCAACTGCTAGCGGTCGTAACATTTTCATGGCAATGTCTGGTGGCTGATCAGTATATTTTCTAGTATGTACTGTCAGCCCGTTTATATATAATAGTGTGACTACAATTAGCCAATCAGTTCACAATGAAGCCTCTTTCATAGCCTACTCATATGTATTGTGATTGTTTCCTTTGGCAGACCGATTTAGTTTGGATATTATCTTCTTTGGCCAATCCATATAATTCGTTATCTTCGCATTTAGCCCATCCATTTTCTATGAACAGTTGTCTCAGCCCACCAATGTATACTTAACGTCTTGGTTCTTGGGCAATCAGTCTCTATTTAAACACATTGGTATGGCCCACCTATATTGTGCATGAACTGTTCTATTAGCCCATTGATTTTGAGCAAGAATGATGAACTTGGCCCATGGCCATTACAGTCAGCCCATTGGTTGGTTTAGAAGGCTCAATATCACCCCATCAGTATATATTGAATGTATTACAACTGGCAGAACAGTCCATTTGGACTGACAGTTTCATGGCCAACTTGAATGTTTCGGGTTCATTGCAATTGGCTGATCAGTACAAATTTGATTTGGCCCATTATCATTATACTCGGCGGATCGGTCTATTTACTAACCATCTATATCGCCCCATCGGTATGTATTGAATGTATTGCAACTGGCAGAACTGTCAATTTGGAAGGACAGTTGCATGGCCAACTTGCTGGTTTCAGATATATTTCATCCGGCCGATCAGTACATATATGATTCATCCCATTCACATGATACTAGGCCGGTCGGTCAGTTTACAAGCTCTCAGTTCTGCCTCATTCGTATATATTGAATGCAGTGAACTTGACTGCTTGGTATATTGGGAAGGTCGGTTTTATGGCCGATGTATGTATATTATGACTAATTGCTTTGGCCGACTCATTTGCCTCGGTAATTGTCCATTTCGGCCAAACCATGTAAATCATGATATTATTTCATGGCCTTCCTGCCTATATACAATGTCCTATCCAACCTACATTTCAAATTTCACTACTCATTGTATATCCCTGTAGTCTAATACACTATGTTCGGCCCATCAGTGTCCATCCATCATCAGTTGGCCCACCCATCTCCTTTAGTGGTTCTCTCTTGCTCGGCCCATGTTCAGCTGGCCATATTATTTGGTCTTTTTGCAACCTTGGCTGACTGTAAACTTCAGTGTCAGTGACTGAATGGGCTCCAAGGGGGCAGGAAAAGGTGTGTCCATCCCTACAACAAACAATGTCAATAACAGGCAAAACAGCAGGACAAGAAATAAGCATGCAATACCTCCATGATACGATCCCGAATATCCCCCTTGACTTAGAGTCAATCTGTTGAATTCATGATGTCCAGAAGGCTCAAAAGCCGAGTTCATGGGTCCAGGATACTTCCAAAGAATATATAAGTACTATCTAACCTGTTTTCATGGAGTACTCACTGTATTTTGGTTGTGGAATTGTCCATCATGGAATTGTCCATTGACAGGGGTAGAAGAGGTACTGACTACGAATGGATTGTCAAAGGGATTGCTGCGATTAAATTGCAGGAGCTGGGGGGGATTTGTGGGGGTGCAATGGTATGGATTCATATTCATTTGTAGAGCCGATGGGTGATCATTGACGTGCCCTGTATTTACAGGAGTTGGGGCACCACTCAGACGCCTCTAAGATGGGAACATGGTGGTATCTATGGAGGGTGAGAGGCGGGTGGGCAGGAAGGTTCCCCCCTCCCCCACCATCATATGGTACTAGCCCAGCAGGGTAGCTAGGAGCAAATTTTGAAGCTAGGGGTTCTGCAAAGTACTATAACCAGTGGAAAATCAGACATTCTTGCTCAGATAATCAGACATGAATCGGAATAGGTCTTTTTTCAATGTAACATTAATCAGACATGTTGCTGAAGGCTAGGTAATTAATCAAGGTCCTAGAAACATTTATCATGAGCATTTGACTACAGTCCTAAAAAAGAACCTTTTCGAACTATAAATGGAGCATAAAACCTTCCTAGCAAGAGTTCAGACAATATCTTATTTTAGGTCGTAATTAGACTATCTCCAGATCTCACTCAAACTTCATTTCCGCAGTGAGTGTACAAGCGCTTTCCTTACAAGCTTCAATGCTGTGTAGTTACATAAGCTGAGACCCACCAAAATTGGTGGTACTACTATGCATCTTTCAACTCACCCATTATCATGTCTATGTCTACCCAATGAACAAGCCTGCTAACATTTGTCTATACTCCAAAATCACTACTTTATGCTGTCCTCCACATCTTTTTGATTGAAAAGTTTTCCTGGGTGACCAGGCCTAATGCACAAGATGATTTATCACTAGCTCGTGCGGTGTGCACCATTGCTCATGCTTATACTTCACACATTGACAAACCCTCTGAACCTTACTGGAATCGCACCACAAGGGTATTGGAAAAATTACAAGCATCCATTCAATCCAAGCACTTGAACAAACAGCACATCATCTCCCAGCTGCGTGGAATGCAAATAGAAGGTATGCTCAAAGATGCCCAATGTGGTTATGCTAACATTCTGTAGATATTCTTGCATTTTTTGTTTGATCTCACAATTCTGGCATCTTCCTAACAAAACAGGACACATATATGATATTTGAGACATTTGATGCATCGCCGCAGAGTGAACCTGGGATATGTTCATATCCTGTATCCGCAGTGGAGGTACCAAACCACATTTTTGATGATGCAAGACAAAATGAATAATGACGAACAACTGGGGTCAGATTAGCAGCATAAATCTTTAAAACTGGATGCTGAGGATGCAGAGAGTTCCCCACCACCACCACTATCTGCCTCGCTATTACATGCCAAAGTGATAGTTTTCGAGCTGCAATGTCTGGTACCCATTCATATCTGGCGATTAGCAGCTGCCCAAATTGGAATTTACTTCTGCAATGTTCACAATTTCCGGCCTGAAGTCGAGAGTGAGGAGGAAAAAGTCTGCTTTCCCATGCTCCAGGATTGCGGCAATACTATGTTGATGGAGATCGACCACCCTTCGTGGTCAAACTGCACTTTGCCTATTTTTATCCAACCAAATCTGAAAATAGTTGGTTGTTGCATTATGCAGTCTGTCACAAAGGACCTTCATTCAACCAAATTTTGACATGGGAGGGGAATCAGCATACCGAACACTGGCAGGGTTGGTGGCGGTACTGCAGCCAATCCTATGAGAAGTATTTGAAGGGTACCTCACACACTGCCAACAACATCTTGGCTGCTCAGGCAGACTGTTCCACAGACATCTCACTGAATGAATTCCTTGCATATGGGCAATTGCACAGCGGTGGTTTGCTCTAGTGGGTCAATATTCTGTACAGGCTGCACAGTAGAATCCTGAATCTTTGCTGCGAGGATGTTCATGACCTCCTTTCCTTGGCTGTTTTTCAAGTTGGACCCCTGGATCTGAACACAGGGAAGTGGTTCTGGCATGAGGAACTCCAATACTCATCCTTCTGCAATGCCCTTCTCAATGAGCTCAAGAATTTGACCATGGATGTCAAAGCCAAAGTGATAGACTGGGTGATGATGAAGATCATCTCATTTTTGCTCACCCAAGTGCTCACATCAAGTCCCAGTGAGGGTGTCTTGAAGCGAGCTATCTCACTCCTTCAGAGAGTGCACCACAAGATGCTGGATTGGTTATATGAGTTAGCATACAACCTGGGAAAGACATATCCAACAAATTATGAGTGTGAAAGTCTCTTATAGGACATGTTTGAAGCTTGTCTAAGCATGTTTGACGTTGACACTGCTACTCTCTCGAAGCATTTCCAGTCTACAAAGGATATCGGTACCGCACTCTCTTGTACTCTCTTGACAATTGGACTTTGCCCTGCCAGTAAGTCTGACTCACTTACCAAATAGTCTTTCTATGCATATCACTCTGTCGTGGAATCTCTGGGTGATGTGCCTTCATATGCACATGACTACTACTGGGGTACATCGGGGGGTCTGGTACGGTATGTAAGGTGGGCGAAAACCCAAAGGGTTTCCCAGCTCAAGGCTGAGCTCTAAGGTGTTGGGGGGGGCGAGCTGTGACCCATGCTATAGGAGCTGGTAACGCATCAGGCAAAGCTGAGGACCCCAACAGTAGGAGTGGCGACGTACCTGAGGTGTCAGTGTATGGGAGGAAGGATGTAGTGCTGAAGTGCATTGAAGACCTGGGGATCCTATTAAAGGAACGGGGCTAGGACTATGGCATGATATCATAGATAGAGAGTGAATGCCTCACTTGACCACCACCCCATTGTCTTAATGACGTCGAAAGGGATTTCTGCAAGTAGGTAGTGTAGCATGCCCCTAATTCTCAGGCTGTGTCCCTTCAGGGTTGGGAGGGCAGGAATCATCTTGGTGATGGCGTCGACTCGTTTGAGGACCTCCATCTTGGAGAGGGGGCGCATGCCACCTGTGGGGTGTTTCCAGGAGAAGAGGTGCACTGAGGAGTGGTCTCGGTTGATGAGAAAGTGGTGGTCAAGTGCACTTTTGGGGTCAATGTTGGGATGGTCTGGGATGGGGGCACAACAGGTGTCTTCACTGTTCCACGCGGCTTTGGTGGATGGGAGGGTGAAGCGTATGACTGGGAGGCCATCGTGGTTTATTGTGAAGAGTATGCTGGCGTGCATGATATGTTTTGTTGGGTCGAATTTGGAGATAGCTTGTATGGTGAACTCACCCAAATGTGCAATGCAGAAAAAGGTGCAGGTGAGGCATGCGAATATGGAAATGTCGTGTGGGTCCTGCATGTTCATTGCATGGGTGAACTGGTGAAGTATGTTGGCTGTGAATGGCAAGCATTTGGGTCTCTTCAATGAGGCTGGGCTAAGGTGGGTAGCGCCTTCAAGAAGAGCCTTGTACTCTTGGTCATTGATGGCCCAGTTGAGGCCATGCAAGATGTGCCACACTCGGATGGTGGAGGTGTTGTTGGCAACGGTTAATCCTGAGTAGGCGCCTGCACAGCTTGCCAGGAAAGTGGCAAGGGTGTTGCGGGATACAGGGGCACATGCAGAGTCAAGGATGTTGTGGGTGTCACAATAGATGTGGAAGACAAGTAATCCAGTCCCATATAACTCCTTGGTGGTGTCTGACCAGGAGGCTCCTATAACTGAGAGGATGTGCTGTATGTCATGGTCAGCTAGCCAAGTTGGGTTGCTACTGGTGGTCGCACGGAGTGTCGATGGTAATGGTCGCCATAAGAGGAGCCAGTGTTTGGTGAGACAGTGTGGGTGGAGTGAGGATGGGAGGGGAGTGAGGGCCACTTTGTATGCTCAGGATTTAGGGTCACTAGTGGGTGGTGGGGGGAGGTCTGTGTCAAAACGAGGGCATGCCGGAGCTATGGGAGAGAAGTGCGGCTTGGATCGTGTTGTCCTCAGTGGTGTGCTCAGCAGCAGTGTGCTCGGTGAGCTCTTGTTCGTGCCGAATCCAATCAATGACTTTGGCAGCAGGGATGGTGTACTTGCTGCTGCAAAGTGCATCAACCTTGAGGGGGGAGAGGGGGTCGTCAAAGTGGACCAGGTATTCACTAAGCAGCCTAGGGATGGGAAGGCATGGGAGTAAGTGGTTGGGGGGCCCATAGATTCTGCGGGAGGGTCCGTCTGCTGGATTGGACACACTGGTTGTGTACACTGCCAGAGTGCTGCTGATGTGGGAAGAGTCAGTGGCAAGGAAAGAGTGGATGCATTTGAAGATGTCATTGACTGCTTTGTTCCGATGCCTGCCAATATGCCAGCTTTCGATGACACTGGTGTTGTCTCCATAGGCAATAATGTGCGCTGGGTGAGGTAAGCGGTTAGAGAGTGCAGTAATGAGCAGCTCGAAGCCAATGGCTTTGGCCCAGGCAATATCTCTGGCACCATGGAGGGTGCACCAGTTGGAGAGTAGGCACCAGGCTTGCTACCAGCCATTGATGATGATTGCAACTCCAACACCAGAACTAGCATCAGAGAAAGCCTAGGGGTCTAGTAAGGGTGGGGAGGGTTCAATGCAGCGGACAGGGAGGCCTGAGGAGAGTACGAGTCGCCACCAATTTAAGTCATGTGCAACCACCTTGTCTGGGTGGTATGGCATGAATGGCTTGGCGGAACACACAGCAAGCATGCGTTCGAGGCTAGTGAGATAGGCACGCCCCGCTGGGATAAGGGAGGCTGTGTGGAGTAGCTTACCATACAGTTTTTGTACATCATCTAGCTGGTGCATTGGGTGACTCTCCCAGTCGCTGATGGCACCAAGGTATTTGTCGCATTTGTCTGGGTTGAGGCTTACCATTCGGGAGGGAAGGTTCCAGTCAAAGCCGATGTATTTGACCTGAGGCCCAAAGGGTTGGTCTTTGGAGAGTTCCCACGGTATCCCAAGTGCAGCGGAGATTCTGTCAATGTTAACAAAATTGTATGAGAAGGAGGCATCATGGGGAGAGTGAGGGGAGAAACAGGAGAGGTCATGAATGGGATGTGTGCAATCCTCACTATACTCTTGGAGGGTGCCATCTTGGTTGGTAGTGCCTTGGTACCAGATCCGCCTACCTGCCCATTGTTGGCCATGTACTGTTATGTCATGGTGGGCGTGCAGCCAGTGGCAGTTGTATTGTCCGAGAGAGGATGTGGAAACCCTGAAGAAAAGGTGGTCATTGACCCACTTGTCAAGGGGGCCGATGCCATGGTAATGGAAGATTTCTGCTGCTGTGTCGGCTAGGTGGCCATAGACGCTGGCAGAAGGCAATGTGCCAAAGGCCAAACATGTGTCAATACAGGTATAAGTGGGAGAGGTCCGTACTACAGCTGCAGGCCATTGGGAGGGGTATAGGGGAATCATGCGGTATGCTTCAGCTACATCATGGGTTGCTGCTTCTATTCCTGGGGGAAGATAGGCAGCAAGGTGAAGGATGATGGTGAATTTTCCCCAGGTGGCAGGAAAGTCCTGGGGGGAGATATGCGAGTTGATGGAGGGCTGCAGATGTGAAGGAGAGGGGTGAAGAGGGAATGAGAAGTTCTGGATGAGACGGTATTTGCCTGGGCATCCAGACTTGGGAATAATAGAGAGGGGGGATGATTGGAAAGGACCAATGAGGTCCCATATGTGTTTGATGGGGAAGGGGCCTAAGTAGTGTTTTCTGGATACTTCTTTATGTATAATGTCTATTAGTTCTCGATCGTAGATAACTACAGAGGGGGAATTGTGGGGGGACTGTGTACATGTAATATTAGGAAATTGTATCAGGAAACCATGACGGAGACCATTAGGTATAGTACAGAATCACTCCATGAGACCAGCAGCTCGTAGGTGTTGTTCCCAGGCATTAGGATGGTATGGTGTTAGAGCCTTGTTTCCTCTGTGCACAAGGGCATGCATGGGCGCCATAAAGGGCAGATCCATAGCCTGAGCAGGCATGCATGTGGGGGTGATGGTCTGTGCAAACACCATTTCATTGCCAGGTGGCACAAAGTGGTTGACCTGTGGTCTTGGCATAGATTTTTTGGTCAACTTGCTTGGTGTGGATGTCATATTTGCCATCCCAAGTTTTTTTGGCAGTGCAGAAGATAACGAGGTTGGGATGCAGTTCTCTGCTGAGGCAGATTGCACAGACGGGGAAAGGTTCATCTAGGGAGCGAAAGGAGTAGGGCTGTTTGGCGGACATGTCACCCAAGTCTGAGGTGGGGGGGAGAGGGTGCTTGGGTCCGCTAGGTAGGTGCTTGTGTGTCAGGCCTGCAGAAGGAGCATGGCCGCCCACAGAGATGGCCGAGGTGGCAGAGTTGTATAGTGAGGCAGCCTCTACATATTTCTGTTTAGCCTGTATGGCTTCCTCAGTTTCCTGGATCTTGGTTTCATTGACGATATTGTCTTTGAAGTTCCTGAGTCAGTCCGCATTGATCGGTACCAGGTTGAAGGAATTCTTGGAGCCGAGGGAAAGGTGCCAGCGTCAGCAGGCATAGGCTTGGTAGTGGATGAGAGCGAATTATTTGGCTTCACTGCAATCATGGCGCCAGTTGTGGCTACTGAGCACTAGCTAGAAGTTGATGTGTGATTTGATGCGCTCTTTGATCCAGCTGCACTTACGCATGGCCTTGAGGAGGTGGGGGGCAGCCTCATCAATTTCTGCCCATGTGAGTTCCTTGTCTGGGATGATTTTTCCCTTGGCCTTGGAGGATTCCACAGGGAAGAGGGCAAGGTCGCCTTCATCGTCTTTTGCCAATGTTAGGGCCTCATCAGCGGTGGTGTGCACAGATGTTTCAGCTTCAGCCAGTCCTTTGTTGGTGAAAAAATGGAGTTCAACATACTCGCCTTTGGTCAGACATCGTAGGGCAAGTTGTGAAGGGAGTTTGCTCATGGTCGATGGCATAGGTACTTTATTGTAGGGTAGGTACTTGGCTCGGTTCTTTTTGCAGTCCTCCTGCCGGTCGAGCTCTTCTTGCATCTTATGGAGATGATGATGCTCCTCCTCTTCATGGTGCCTCTGCTCTTCTGCATGTCGCCTTTCTGCTTCCTTAGCTTGAAGCTGGTCACTCCAGTCCTGATGGTCTAGGGTGTTCTGGGCTGCCCAGATGGCCGAGAGGCGCTGTGCAGCTTGTTCGTGAGTGAGTTGGAATTTTTGGATGAAAGGGAGGCAAGCAGCCTCGAAACGAGGGTGTGCATAGTTGGGTGCTATGGCCTCATAAGGGTTGGGACCCATAGGCATGTGCCACAGCTGTAGTTGGTGTGGAACAGGAAAGAATGAAAGAAAAATGAAAAGGAATGGAGGCACTGCCTGCTGGAGCTATAGGACCAAAGGTGGCGAGGTAAACAGGAAAAGAAAAAAGAGCAGGGTTCACTTCGCTGCTCACATGTAGAATATATCCTGAGCAGTCTCATGACTCAACTCACTTAGGATGTCCCTACTCTTAGCTGATGTCAATACCTCAGCTAAATGGTTTTTGTATCACCACCATCTTTCTATCACATTCGAGAAGGTTTTGAGTAACGCAATTATCTCAGATGTAACAGATCATGGCATTGACCTTGTTGTTTGCATGTTTTTCCCCAGCCACAAACCAGGCGCAAGTAAATGGGTCAAATTAAAATATCCAAACACATGCTGGCTCACTTGTTGAATACGAGACAGTGTCAACAAGCCATCGAAAATGGTGCATCTCAACTTGCTTAATGGAGAGCTTCAAATAGATGGTCAATCATTAGGAAAATTATACAGAAGAATTAGGGAAAATTGGAAACAGGATAATCAAGTTTTTCCCGATGTGCATACATATATTATGTTTTTCAGTATCCACAAATGCTTCTGACTGTCTGTCGTTTACAGCAAGGTTTCTTTGTTCTTCTGCAAATGGATCCCTCCAACGAAGGCATGATGCCAAAACAAAAGGTATGAATCACTGTCACATAACCATCCATACAAGGGTTTAATTACATTTACAATAGATGCAATTTTATCTGCAAGATGATAACTTAATGGCTCGAGTGCATTGTAATAATTCAAAGGATATCCTCGAGCGGATCCCTTCTGATGTACTGAAACATGACCTTCCACCACCGCTTCTAGATGGTCATATTCATTGGCTGAGCCTAACCAGAGGCATAATCAAGATATGCCCTCTTGAATGGCCTTTGAATCTGTCTCTGGAGGACTAGAGGATCGTTTGTGCATCTGGACGATATCGTGCATACAAGGACAGCGAGACCCTTGTGGACATTTGGAGCCCAACATGGGCAGTGGTGTCACGCTGTTTCGAGTGTCTTAATGTCCTCTGGAAAGATGCACCTGAAAATGAAACCTTAGTTTGCCAGTCCAACAATCTCCTCATGACCACATTCCCTATTGAATCTCATCAGCCTATGCTACGATTGTCTGTCATGTTACCCCACCACAGGTTGTCCTTTTTTGTTAATAATCAGGGAGAGCTTGAGTCCTGTGACTTCAAGGACATGGTTTATGACAGGAATCCACACCTCGAAACATTGTCTGGTATAGAGCACCTCTTTGTTCTAAAGCAGAAAGGCGACCTTCCAAAGGGACTTATCCCCAGATGAATTCTTGTACCAGATGCAATTCCCACTGCATACAATGATCAAGGGAGTCATCTGGTTCAATTTAAAGGCTGGGTGTCCGGTGATGGATCAACATATCATGTCTATGATGTGGATACCGAATTGGGTTGCTTGGTAGGAAATGGTAGCCTAAGAAGCATAAGTCAACTGGCATATATGCATGCCGTGACCAGTCAGGATAGGCCAGATCCATTCATGGGAAAAACAGATATTCAAGCAGCAGTTTCTCTCTTACGTTTGGGCGGATGTCGATCAATTGCAAAATTCAAACATCTATACAAGGGGATTCGGCACATGTTAGCCCATCTTGAAGTCAATGCAGCACATGAAGAAATCCAAGAAAGATATTATGTACTGAAAACAAAGTACACATGTGTATGATTTGGGCGAGCAGACTAATGGTCCCTTGACTCGGACCATGATGCAGCAAGTTCTGTCGCCATTCATCGCCACAGGATCGGGACTGTTCTCTACTCAGAAATATTCTTCCACCAAACAAACATGGGAGATCATGTTGTTTCTTCTGTTTTCCAACCGACCAGCGCCCAAATTACCCCCTCACAACATTTTGTCTCACAACAGGCACAAGACTTCATCAGACAATATTCATGAACTTCTGAATAGGTTATTTCCATCTCTCAAAATAAATAAACCCTGTTCCTCTTTTCATCAGGAGTACATCGCTCGCCTCAAAACCAGTGCACTACATGTCCATGAGGAATCTCGCATAACTTACTTACTGGCGGGAAACGATCGGAATAACAAACTCAAGAACCACTATGCTCAATGCCAAGCCAGCTATTTCGAAGCTCTGGAAATTGTGAAGAAGAAGCTGTCTCCAAGCACTGATTTGTATGAAAAACTCGTAAGTCAACCTGGTCAATGGCCACCAATTACGGGAGATACCCTCTTGCGATGCCTTACATCTGCATCTGTGGAAAATCTCACTGGTCTGTGAAGAAGATGCTTGGTATCACTTGCTTTGCTGCTTTTGGACCTTCAATGTGCTCAGAGACTGCTGTGATTTGCTTTGCATGGTCTCGATGAAGAGCTGTTGGAGGAATTGGAGAATGAGGGTTGTGAGGGATGGAATCCTGAAGAGTATACAGATTGACTCTTGATCCAGGTGCGTTTTTCTTAGCTCCATCGTTTGGCATACTAACATCATTACTTCATTATATCAGATTCAAGGAAACTTTCTAATTCGTCATAGCCAGGCAGAGATTGCGATGGAAATGATATCTTCAAAATCAGGACAACACAGCGTAATGCAGGTGAACATAGGTGAAGGGAAATCATCCGTCATCATCCCGATCATTGCCGCTGCTCTTGCTGATGGAAAGCAACTTGTCCGCATCATTGTCCCAAAAGCGTTGACAGTCCAGATGTTCGACTTGCTAGTCGCTCATCTTGGTTGGTTTGTTGACCAGCCGATATACCATTTACCCTTCTCCCGAACCGCTGAGTACAACAATGATGGCAGGTTGACCAGCCTTCAGATTGACGAAATACACAAGCTCATGTCACACTGTATGGATGAGCATGGCATTCTACTTGTGCAGCCTGAGCACGTCGTGTCTCTCAAGTTGATGTGTATAAAGAATCAAATACACAATAATAAACTTGTATGCAATCCCTTGCCCATGGTTCAAAAATTACATTATGAGCACATCAAAGCATCCATATTCCTCAAATCAGTGCATATGCCAATATCACTGTACTATGATTTAGCTAACCTTGGAACACGCAGCTGCCAGAAGAGAGCTTTGTTGGTAGCATCCTGGAACATCTGTGCTGCCCCAGGCTGTTGGCCAACTGTTTAGACCTTACCACTCTGGAATTTGATGAGCTTGGTCAGGATGGCCATGATTTTTCAGACAGCCTCAAACTCAGTGTGAGTCTACAGAAATGGATGGATTCAAACGTTTGCGATATCCTGGATGAAAGTGACGAGATCCTTCATTCACAATTCCAATTGATTTACACTGTTGGCCTTGAACAATATATAAAAGGATATCCTGACTGATAGACCATTACACAATAGGTTCTTAGGCTTGTAAAGAAATGCACTCCTCTGCTCGCAAGCTCATTTCAAATTGAATGCAGGCCGCCAGGGTCATTTCCACATATTGGCACTGGATCAGGGTCTGAAATTGGTAGAGAACTAAAACCATTGATAATTGAGTACGTGATGGTGGGATGAATTCATAATCTTGACTTCCATGACATGTCCTGAGAATTGCGAAATGTGACCCGCAGTTTCATATCTGAGGAGTACATCCTTCCTGACATAGCCAAAAGAGTAGACAAATTCACTCAGCATTCTGACCAGGCTTGCATGTGGAATGCATTGCTAATTCTTCGGGGTCTCCTGGCCTCCAACATTCTCTTGTTTGCACTGGTGGAGCGCAGATAGCGTGTCGACTATGGTCTTGACCTGCGGTGGTCATCTTCCACAATGCTTACTGTCCCATATCGGGTGAAAGACATGCCAGTGTCCAACATGCAGTTCGGCCACCCGGATATTACCATCATTCTCTCATGTTTATCCTACTACTATTCTGGCCTTGATGAAGAGCAGCTAAGGACTTCATTCAGAATTCTTTTGGACCAAGATGACCCACACACCAAATATGCACTTTGGGTTAAAGATTATGATGACAACATACTGCCAGAGTCACTTCGGACACTTGGTGAGATCAACCTCAGATCATCAGAGCAATGGGACAAGATTATATTCCCACTGTTTTCTCAAAATCAAGCAGCTGTAGACCTCTATCTTTCCCGGGTGGTGTTTCCAAGGGAAGCAAAATAATTTCCTTTCAAGCTTTCTGTCTCTAGCTGGGACTTGGCTGGGGAGTGGGAAAAGGTCATCACAGGTAAGTTCTGTTTGCATTCATTGACTTTAATGGCTGATCCAGATGACAGGTTTTTTGGGCACCAATGATAATCAATGGTTGTTACCAATGTCTATTGATCAGCGTGATCTCAATCATCAACAGGGAGCTAATGCAAGGGTTCTCACATATCTTCTCCGGCCAGAGAATGATTTCTACATCAGAAGTGCCAATGAGAATGGTGAACGATGGACAACACCTGAATTTCTTCGAATGGTAGCAAATCAACAACCTGAGATCTGTGTGTTGTTGGATGTTGGTGCACAGATCCTCAATTCTTCCAATCACCGTGTTGCAAAGGTGTGGCTCGATATCGACTGCGATGCCACTGGTGCCATCTACTTCAATGAAAAAGATAAACTGACCATACTCAAGCGAAATGGCGAGTCAGTGCCAATGCTGTCGTCATCACTTTCTCAGCAGTTGGGACGTTGTATTGTCTACCTCGATCATGCCCATATAGATCTTAAACTGCCTATTGGCTCACGAGCAGCTGTCACATTGGGTCCGAGGCTCACAAAAGATCATCTTATACAAGGTTTGCATTTCAAATTGTAATTGGATAAGTCAAACCTTACAGACTGGAGTATTAGGTTGCATGCGGATGCGCAAGCTTGGTTGCAGCCACTCGGTCACATTTTTCGTGCCACCAGAGGTTGATGTGAGCATCCACGCCTGAAAAAAGCATTCAAACTCTCAGATTACTACCGTTGACATTTTATGCTGGGCAATACATGAGACTTGGACAGAAATTCAACAATGCACTCCATATTGGGCACAGCAAGGCATGGACCATAGGTCAAGACAGAATGTTTGGTCCTGCTTCTGCAAGAAAGAGATCACATCGAAGCAGCTGTCTGATGTATGGCTCCAGCCGGCAGGCAGATCACTGGAAAATCTGTATGCACCCCAAGTTGAAAGTAATCAAGAATCAAGTACTCTTTCTGGGCTGGACCCAGACATATGGCAGTGCTGCAGAGACCTTGGAGTCACCTCTCTCTCATGTGTACAAATAGAAGAACAAGAGCAGGAGGTGAACCAGGAATGGGAGCGCGAATGGGAAGCGGAGCTGCCTCCGATGGCAGAACCTGCAGAACATTTCCTTCATCAGGATGTCGTCACTTTTGTGAAAACTGGTGTCATCCCTGCATTGTATTCCAGCAGTGCCTTTCATCCCATTTTCACTATGCTCGAAAAGAATTCTGCATCTACTCACAAAGCAGATGTCTGGAGTCCATCTATCATGGCAACGACAGACTTTTGCAATATAATCATACCCAAGTCTACTGAAGGGACCATAGATCAATATTTGTGCCCTGTTCAATGGGTGATATCTATGAAAAGGGATAAAGTACTTGTTCTGATGAGCCCATTCGAAGTCAACCTCTTAATTGAAGACATCAGAGTAAGCGATGAAATCTATCTTCACATATATGCACCCTGCACATCCCTGCACATGAAACTGTCCAACAATCTAAAACTGTATACAATCCCTCCCCTACCCTCAGACTGGACTCCACCTTGGGACCTGGTTGACCAGCTAAACGTGTTTACTGGGCAGCTATATCTCAGAGACTATCAGTCATACCTCCGGCTTTGTCTGTTTCTTCAGGTGCCCATGGGAGACTCACTGAACAATGCGGTGGTATGGCGGAACCTATTCAACATCCCAGGTAGTTTCAAAGATGAGGAGATCACATTCTCAGGCTTGCAGTTGCATTCAGTAATGGCGCTCCTTGTAATTCGAAACAGAGGGAGACCGTTTATACACATGCATGTGGGAAATATTCTTTATGGCCAGGTACTGAGAGAGAAAGACTTTGAAGGCTTGTGATTGGATGTGTCTTGGCACTCTGATATCACTTGTGAGAAGGAAACCCCAGACGATGATGTATCTTTGTCGCCTATGGACGTGGATCACCTGGACGGCCCATTGGGGACATGATCAGGTCACTTCCCTTGTATAAGCGAATGTTAGAAAGGGTTGAAATATTGGAGGGAAATTCAGAGCCCCTGGCATTGAACTTGCAGCCCTCTTGCATTCGCTCTTCCATTATTCCGTCATATCTCTATTGCTTCGTTATGTTCTACATCATTGGCCCTACTGTCATTTGCCTTGACATTGTTGGCACACATGTAATTAATATATAGTCATAGTTCATATCTTGATGTACAGGCACAACTTGACATGTCAATGGGTGCTGAGCACAGTGGAATCTATACCAATGGGCAAGAGACCGCAGGTTGGATCCAAAGCCTAGCGGTTTGTGAATATCCGACGATGTCCCTTGGCACGATGTCAAGCCCAGAGAGCTCCGATGGCTCTAAGTCAATAAACTCACTTCATCCAAAACCCAGCCGATATTATCGTCCGCAATAATGGACTCCTCTCATTTTCCGGATCTTGAAAGAGGACGTGTACTGTTTGGTTGAGTCTGCCAGACAAGCCTCCAAGAATGATGCTTTCGGGCTTGCATCACAGACGGTTAGACCTGCGAAGGAGGTTCAGTCATGACCTCATACCCTTCTTAGTGCACTTCTTCTCTTGTAGCACGGCGACACAATTGATGAGATCTGTGGTGTCTTTTGTCCAAGTCTTGCCAGACAGAACCCTAAAGGATCATTAAAGTCATCTACCTTGGCTGCGAAGCCTCTGACAGATAGAATTCTCGAAGGTCATCTTGCAGAGAATCTAGATCACCCTCGATCAAAATCAGGAATATATCTGTGTTCACATATCCATTGCATCAGTAAACTCACGCCAATGGCCGAGACAAGGAAAGCGTTGGGAGCAATCTCACACGTCTTGCCAACTCGAGGAGGTTAGAATCCTGGGAGGTAATTCCTGGACCTGAAGGGGACAGGTCTTCAGAACAAAAAGTCGTGCGAACTACGTGGTTAGTCTGCTTCCCAAAATAGATGAGATTGCAAAGATCAGGGAATCTGACACATGCACACTTCCCATGTTGATGGGATTCGAAGGATAAGGGAATCCGACACATGAATACTTATTCACATAGACGCCATAGAACATAACCACACACCACCAAATTTGTGCCAATGTGAACGTTTCTGTGAGCGAACACAGTCAAGATCTTATCGTATCCAGGTATGGAGTGTGAAATGGATATCCACAATGGCGGAGTGTCCGTCAAAAGGCTACAAGAGTCATTTGCATTCCAGGATATCGGGGTCATGGATACTGTGCCAAATGTACATTGGTGGCTGACAGGCCCTTTGATTTCTGTTTGTTTCATGAATGTCAGACAAATATTGGAGGCCATGCCTTCGGTGGTCGTACGCGATCTCTGTAGGATTGCAGAGATGCACAATGTGCGTGTATCAGGAAAGGCCACAAAGACATATATCATCGACTTGCTGCGGACACACCTTTGTATGGTATGTGATCCACACTCTTTGATAGTGTGCTTGAGGGCTCTCACCCGTCCAAGGAACATGTTAATGCGACCCGAGAATGTCTACACTGTACAGGCCAGTGAGAAATGGTTTGAACATGACGATGACACCCATGGATGTGTAATATCCACAGTATTCCTTCGTGTGTTTACATTTGTGGCGATTGTCGGCGAAAACCACTGCCAGCAAGGTGATTCTGTCGTTGTTGCGCTCCCGCTGGAGGTTGTACCTCGTGTTGGATTGACGGCTGCATCACTTCAGCTTATCACGGAATGACATGGAATCCGATTTGAGGCTTTGTCGTCATTTTTGCATGATGTTGAGCTCTCTTTTGATTCCCATCATTGCATAGAGAGTTGTCCTTCCAGATATTTGTTTTCTCGTCCTTGAGATTGAACACGGGATGTCAATTCGATGGATGAGGGTGTGGACGCAAGTTGCTCCGATGACTTGTGTTTTCCTTTTCACACATCTGAGCAGTTCAAGTTTGACCTCATTCTTGAATGGCAGATGCACATGAGCTATGCTGTGTTCAATATGATCTTCAATGCATGAACAATATTTCACTTCGAAAAGAGTAAGATGAATGCCCTTGAACCTTCCTCTCTCTTCCTCAGAGACATCGTCCTCCTGGAAGGCAACATCCATCGGTTCCCAATCAAAGACAACCACTT
>JBBPSN010000429.1:5637-15910 GCA_038093615.1 Austroboletus olivaceoglutinosus | reverse complement strand
TGCCCCTGCAGCTCTTTGTTGCCACTTCCTACTGTCAAGGGCAAAGGTTCTACATCAATAGTAATACTAACATACTTGTCAAATAGGGTTTGCACTCTTGTATTGTGGAAGGACATTCTGATTGCAAAAACCAACACTTAAGTCTAGATCCTTGGATAAAAGACTGTAAAATTGTCTCTTCATATTCACCTAATGGTGTTGGTTTAGTGGATGAAGTTTAATGCTTTGCATGAACTGACTGATTTTATAGTTAGTAGGCAATCATTGTAATTAACCTATCAAGTGTTCAAAGGGAAAGCACCACCAAGATTGCACAGGTCCAAAGAGTTCAAGATAATCATATATGTGGCATGCCATATGGCCATTTGGGTATAAAGGAGCATCTAGTAATACCTGATTTTCAACTGTAAACTATGGCATGATATAGGAAAATGGGTACTTGCTGTTTTTAGATCCACAAGCGACGACCTGATACTCATACAATAAGCATTCATGCACAACATGGTCATGACCTACAGTAATAACAGGCAATTTGAATGGCAGAAATGAGTTGCATGGTATGGTCCAGAGTATATCATAGTTGATCTGCCATTTCTTGTAATGAGTGCTGTGATCCTTCTTCTCAAAGACTGACCAGTGCCAATGGTATATAGACAGTAGTTAAGGTCCACCATTCATTAGCTTTGAGGGTACCAGCTCTAGCTTTGCCAAAATTCTCCAGAATAGACCTTAGCCAAGATGAAATATTGCTATATTTTATAACTTCTTGGATGCACTATATAACCCAGGGGTTAGAGGTGTACACATGCATAGGAGCCACCATTGGCTTGGACTGATATTGTCTAAATTAAATATGGGTTTACCAAGCTCATGAAATAATATACATAAGTAATAGCAATAATAGATAAAAGCATACAAATATGAAATAGGAAGTATGCACAGCATGGATATGAAAGGCGTCAGGTAAATAACATCATAGATAAGAGATAAGAGTCTAGACCAACAACCCATGTTAGTTACTATATAAGATAACAAGAATAGAATAATATATCAATAAGGGTCTAGCCCTTGATAAAAATAGTGACATCATGTAATGATATCATTGAGATAAGAAGTAGTCACATGACTTGTACATGATCAAGAAGATAAAGAATATTTAAAAATATGATAAGCATGTGAGATCATGTGACATGATAAGATAAGGGAAAACAAGAAATGACAAGTTTAGCTTGCCAAATGTTACATTTGTAACATTGAGTGCACACTCACTGTTCAAGTTCACTTCACCACCAAGTGTAGCACTCTGGACTAACAGGTAAACCAGGTTTCACATCGGATCTCGAGTCCTGAGTGAGGTTCAAGGCTAAGTGCTATTGTTAGTGTAACAAAAGATTTAGCTCTCCTTATATCTCTGCTATTATGCAGAAAGGTTGCCCACTATTCCATTCCAATACTCAGCACAGTACAATTCTGATAAAGAAGAGAAAGCAGCCTTCTATTGAGGACAAGCCACCAGTCAAACTATCACTGCTAACCAAGCTACACAAGAAAGAGCCTGCTTTGATTATCAACACCCCTACATCCCTCCCTCCTCTTTACACCATCATCTATCCATTTCCCAAGCACTTGCCACTGTATTCTCTCATCAGGAAGAACCACCTTCTCCAGAGGAAGATACTAATATCATTCTCCACTCTCCCAAGAACCTTCCTGGAGAATACCCTATCTCTGTTCACAGCCCACCTTCCGAGTCCAAACACTACTCCAAACCAGACCAAGGCAACAAGACTTTGCTTCCCCCATTCCCCCACAATAACCCAAAACCCCCCTCCGATATTGAGCCTACCCCTAATGATCCCGATATGTCAGAATTAAAAGTTGGCCTACTTGAGGAGTTCTCTGGTGAACCTTCAGATGCTAACTTCTGGATAAGAGCAATAGACACATACTTCCAGATGAATGCCTCCAAATATGATGACACCAAGAAGGTATACACTATTATGATAGAAGACCCCGTGGCTACTTTTTCTCCTTTCTACCATCCTTTTCCTCCATACTCTCTGACCAATTACCCCTTACCTGAGAATCCATTCTCCATCGACAATGACTCCCCATTTCCCAACACCTTTCCTGTCTGGCCTCCTTCCTCGTAGGGTTATGATCAGTCTTCTGTTTAGTTACCTATCTTTTGGACGCTCATCTCCTTTGCCTTCTGTACTAGGCAAGTACTCCTTATCAGTATCTCATAGGACTTTCCTTACTTGATACCTACCATTCTTGACTTCTTGGTCCGTGCTTGTTTTCTTACCTATAAAAGCGCCATGTATAGTAGATTGTTCCCTAGTTAAATCTATGCAATTCAACGTAGTGTTTAGCCCCGGACCTTGCTGCTTTAGTTGCTCAGGATCTCTGTGACTCCCCCTTCATTTCTAAGGACTTTGTGCTACCTCTGAGTGCACGCTTGCTGTTCAAGTCTACTTCACCATCGAGTGTCGCATTCAAGGACTGCTCAGACCTTCCCTCATCTAGGTACCAGCCCTAGCCAGGAGACCAACATTCCGACACGGGTACCAGCCCCATTTGAGGTCCAAAGTTAAGCGCTATCATTAGCGTAACATACATCATCCTTAACCAAATGTCCAAGGGTCAAGGAAAGATATATGCCAAAGCCACCTATGAAAACATAGACTCTGGAGCACTAACCCCTGCCAAAATCACCTTGGCCAAGTTCAAAAGCAACTTTATGGACACCTTCTCTAACAAAGAATCTGCTGCCAATGCTTGTCAAAAATTCCACCACATCTTCATGAAAGGAAAAGAGGTTGATGCCTATAATAAATACAAAATCAACTTCTCCCTTTTAGCTGCCAAGTCTTGCCTCACAAACCAAAAGGCACTCATCAAATTCTATATGAAAGATCTAGACCCCAATCTTGTGGATAAAATTATTGGTGCAGAAAAAGAACCAGATATACTCAATGGATAGATGAATAAGGCTGCTGCCTTCACTAGGCAACAACAGCATGTCTACGACATACAAAAAGAACACTTCAAGTCCTGACAAACCAATCATGACCCAAATGCTATGGACATATATGCTATCCAAACTCACCAACCCAAGATGCTCTCCCCCATTGAAAGAGCCCATTACATCCACAAAAACCACTGCTTCATTTGCCACAAAGTAGGCTGCTCTACTTGCAACCACTGCTTCAAATAATCCAGACCTCTACTTCCCCTACAAAACCCCACTTGCACCAAAACCATCTTCACCCCAGAATCCACCAAACCAAATCTGATAAAGGAGTATGTATAATGACTCCAAACCAAGGAAAAGGTATCTGAAACAGAGGTATTGCAAGTGTTAAAAGAGTGTTTTGATGATGAAAACCCTATCAAAAACATTGCCAGAATTGAGGAAAAAGGCAAAGGATTCTAGGATTTTTAAAATGGAGCAAAGCCTTGATGTCTTTCACTCTAGCTATAACTTCTGTACTTGTATCAAGTGAAACTAATTCAATCCTCATTCTGATCTCCTTGTCCACCACAGAAGGAAAATGTGTTGAAACCACCACTATTCTAATAGATTGTGGAGCCACTGGCTTGTTCATCAACTATGATTTTGCCTGACAAAACAACTATCCCCTTGAAAGAATCCCTTGCCCCATCCACATCTTAAATGCAGACAGCTTAGGTAACAAGGCAGGAATGATCTACTATTGAACCACCCTAATCTTGTGGATACAAGGTATCAAAAAACACAGGACCTTTCTTATGCTACCATCAAGCAAGGAAAATATCATTCTCAGGATGACCTGGCTCAGAGAATGAAACCCTTTAATAGACTGGACCACTGGACATATAACCATCTTTGGTGACCACAAGATACCATGACAAGACAAGGATAATGCAATAGAACAACAATACCTTCTAAGGTATCTTCATGTAGACTCCAACAATAAAATTAACAAATGGTATAAATGGTACTTTGAAGGAGAACATGTCCAACAAACCACCATATTCACTGCTATTGAATCAACCACCAAAAAACCTCCTATGATCCTTTCTCCTGCCTACAAAGAGTATAGAGATGTCTTTGAATGGAAAGGCATTCCCCTACTACCCCCATTCCAAACATTTGATCATAAATTCAAACTGACTGAGTCCTTCATCCTCAAGAAGGCCAAGCCATACCCCCTCTCCCTACCAGAATGAAAAGCATGCCAAAAGTTTATTAATGAACACCTGGCCTGAGGAACTATTCAACTGTCTAAGTCTCCCCAAGCTTCCCCCTTCTTCTTCATTCTGAAGAAAGGGGGAGAACTCCATCCTTGCCAGGATTACCAACAGCTCAATGCTCAAACTATAAAAAATACTTACCCACTCCCTAACATTTCTGAGTTAGTAAACTGATTTATTGGATCCAACTACTATACCAAGATTAATGTTGAAGGAGGATACAACCACATTCTCATCCACCCTCTGGACAGATGGAAAGTTGCCTTCAACACCCCTTTTGGGCTGTTTGAACCAATGGTAATGTTCTTTGGGATGTGCAATAGCCTTGCTACTTTCCAAGCTTTTATGGACGATGTCTTCACTGACTATATTATTAAGGGATGGCTTTCCATCTATATGGACAATATGGGGATCCACTCAAAAGACCTAGTCATAGATTAGGAACAGATCCTCAAAGTACTCAAATGACTGTGAGACCTGAAATTAACCTACAAATTAAAGAAATGCTTGTTTGATTCTAACTCCATGGAATACCTTGGACTTGTCATTCACCCCAGACAATTGGCAATTGACACTACCAAACTCAAGGCTATCAATGAGTGGAAAGCACCAACATCCCTCAAAGCAGTTCACTTCTTCCTCAGATTCTGTAACTTTTACTACAAATTCATACCCAACTTCTCTGCCATTATTCAACCACTAGTTGAACTAACTAGGAAAGCACAACTCTGGGACTGGACCCCAATAAGGCAAAATGCATTCAAGAAGATGGAAGAGCTCTTCTCCTCCCAATCTGTACTTTGCCTCCCTGACCCAAACTTGCAATACCATATCATAACAGACACCTTCCTCATTGCCACAAGAGGAGTCTTGATGCAGAAAGATGCCAACAGAGACCTTCACCCCTGCACCTACCAGTCCACCACCCTTGGCAACACAAAGTGAAACTACGACATCTATAATAAAGAACTCCTTGCCGTTATTCAAGCTCTTGAGGATTGATGACACTACCTCCTCAGAGCCTGATATATGGTCATAGTTTTCACTGACCATAAGAACCTCACTCACTTTTGACTCCCCCATAGGCTTAGTTGCCACCATACTTGATAGCAAATATTTCTCCAGGACTTCAACCTACTCCTCACCTACACCCTTGGCATCCAGATGGAACCCGCTGATGCCATTTCCCAAAAGAATCATGTTGACACAATGGAGGACAACTCTGAGGTCATCCTACTCCCTGATACCATATTCATATGAGCTCTAGATCTTGCCATTATCAAAAAAATCCTCTCTTCCATCCTATTGGACCCCTTTGTCCTCACTGTACTTAAAGCAATGTACAAGGGAACTGCCCCTCTACCATGCTCCATCCCCATTGATTGGTTGTTCACTGACAATCACCTATATTTCCATGGTTATCTCTATATCCCTGAGCCCACTCGCATTGACTGTTATAATAGACAACCTAGTCCTTATATTTTCTCCTTTTTATTATCTATTCTCTCCATATTCACTGACCGACTACCCCCTTGACAAAGAACCTCTGGATGAGACCCTATTCCCTAACCTATTCCTGATCTGGCCCCTGTCATCTTGATCCATATGATACCATGTATACTTCCCTCTATCTTTATATTGCTTATCATGGGTACTTATTTCTACTGCCCCTTTCTTTCAGGCAAGTACTTCCTTCATATTCTATGATACTTTCCATACCAAGCATTTCCCTTTTGTGTTCCTTGGTCCGTGCTCAATAGTTGTAGCATAAAAGTGCCTTGTACATTAGATCATAGCTTCAGCTAAATCTATGCAATCCAACATAGTGTTTAGTCCCACATCTCGCCCTCCTTGTCAGTTGGGTCTTGCATGACTTTCCTCCATCTCCATAAGGACTCCATGCTACCTTTGAGTGCACACTTGCCATTCAAGTCTGCTTCACTGCTGAGTGTAGCATTTAGGACCAATGGGTAAAACAAGTTCTGCATTGGATCTCAAGTCCAGAGTGAGGTTCAGGGCTAAGTGCTAGTGTTAGTATAATACCAATCTTGTCTGCAAAATTCACAACTCCCTTGCAGGAGGTCATACTGGACAATTTTGCACCTTGTCTCTCTTTGAACATGACTATTGGTGGCCAGGCATATCTACTTTTATCTGCAGATACATTGCTGGCTGCACTACTTGCCAAAGGAATAAAATCAACACCCACCTGACAACCCCACCATTATCACCAATTTCTTCTATCTGCACCTGCCTGTTCCAATAGATCTCCATTGATCTCATCTCCAGTCTCCCCCCCTCCCAGGGTTTGATTCAGTCATGGTTGTGGTTGACCATGGCCTTATAAAGGGGGTAATTCTCTGTCCTTGCAATAAAACAATTAATGCTCAAGGAGTCACCCAACTTTTTTTCCAAAATGTGTTCAAACACTTCGGGCTACACAACAAATAAATCTTTGATCATGGACCCCAATTCATATTTGCCTTCTCTAATACGACCTTGCCCTTTCAAGCACCTACCATCCTGAAACTGATGAAGAGACTGAACAAGTCAACCAGGAACTAGAAACTTGGCAGTGGATATTCTGCAATAAATACTATAGCAAATGGCCTGACCTCTTCCCAATGGCAGAATTTCACCACAACTTGGCAATCCATTCAGTCACAAAACAATCCCCCTTTGGCCTCATAATGGGATACAAATTCCAAGCCTATCCCAAGATAGGCAAAACCTTCATGCCAGCCTTAGAAACCTGACTCTCCCATCTCTTCACAGCCCAAGATGAAGCCCAAGCAGCTCACAATCATGCTTGCCTCCTCATGGCACGAAGGAATCACAAACCCTTCATCCTATTCAAACCCAACACCCAAGTATGGTTGGAATTGACTAATCTCTGCCTTAACTTTCCATATCGAAAACTTGCCCCAAAACAAGTAGGTCTCTTCAAAATCAACCAAGTATTATCTCCAGCAGCATATATGTTATGATTACCCCTGAGCTGGAAGATCCACAACATATTCCATGCTGCCCTCCTAACCCTGTATAAAGAGACTGATAAACATGATCCTAATTACAATAGACTGCCACCAGATTTAATAGACAGAGATAAAGAATAGGAAGTAAAGCAGATAATACTCCATCAGGGAACTACTAGAAGAAAACAATATGGAGTCTGATGAAAAGAATATGGATTTGGAGAAGACTCTTGGGAATCAGAAGCAAATCTGGCTAATGCTGGAGATATCCTCAAACAATATAAGAAGGCAAAAGGACTCTGAGCCAATCATATTCCATTTCATCTTTCATTTTGCCCAACACAAAGAATCTTACCCCGAGTGTCTTTTCTATTTTCGCAATGAACTTTCCCCAAACCACATCCTCACTCACTTCTACTTCTGTCATGTCTTTTATTGCTCATGGCACATCAACTGGTAAACCCATGACCAACACTACATGGATCCACTGCCCTTCTCACCCTCACTCTATTGCTTCTCCTCCAAACATCCCTGAGGTCCCTATGTATGGCATCAGATTCCCCCACTTGCTCCCTATGCTCTTATCGCTGACCCCCCTACCTGACCCCCTCCACTTCCATAACTTGGGACCACTAGTATATGCACATTGGCTTTCAACTGTCCACCACAACACCCTCTATATTACCCTCCTGGAATGCCCCACCATCTACAACTCTATCATCCACTCCGAGTCATTCACAAATGGATATTTCTTTGCTCCTCTCCCTCTACCACCAACAAGCTCTTAGTATCACCTTCAACCATAGTAGAGTGGAGACCTACCCCATTTCTGCAGACTTAGTCGACTATGCAGTCGAACATGCTCTTGTTGAAGGAAGATCCCAGATTCTCTTGATGCTCCACAATACCAGGTTCATAAGGATTATTAACTTCCTCCCTCAATAGACTGTGGCTCCTTACCTTGCCCCTATCCTATAAGCCCTACTACTGCCTGACCATGAAAGGTACTATGTGGAACAGTCCTACCCCATCAGCCTCATCTAACCCATTCACACCCTGATCTTCAAGGAATTTGAAGAACATAGAGGATCGCACAACCCTCTAATATTTGGCCCTAGAGGACCAATACTGGGTGGCATTGCAGCCACACAAAAGCATATTAGAGAGACTGATCCTGCCAATATCATCCCAATCCAAATTGCTGGGACCACCCCCATTGATTCCCCCTTACCCACCTCCATCACTGCCCCTTTCTACTCTCTCGCCAGCCCTGGAACTCCTCTGAATCCACCTATGACTCCCAAAATGACCAAACATCAAGTCCGAAAACACACCCTCCTTGCCACATATGGGCTCACTTATGCCTCTAGCATAATTAATGCAGTTCCTCACCCCACACCCTTTCCTGTCCTGACTCCCATTGCCTCTTCCTCCCACCCCCCTCCATCTCCTAATAACATTCTTCAACTTGTCAAGCTCAAATGTTACTCCTATGGATCCCCTACCCATATTCACCCCCCAGCCCATCCTATTGTTTCCCCTACTGTTGACACCTGGCTCCAGGACATTCCCAATAAGCCTGCCCCAATAACAAGTATTCCAACTGTCTCGGAATGGGTTACCAGGCCATCAATTGTGCCCCCCAATCTTGACAACAGAGACATTGTATGGAACGACAGTGATCCCCATGAATTCTATATAGGTGGATGTTTGTGGATACTGTTATAATTCAATCATTATCTTTCTTTTTACCCTTTGTGTTTCTTCCACATACCTATGATACCCACACCTGTAGAACTCTGCATTGAGACTATCTCCCCCTACTACATTTTCTTTCCCTTCTCTTATTCCGTAATCGCTCAACATAATGTCTCCATGTACTAACATATCTACTTAGTACATCCTTGTAGTCATTCAGTGGCCACCTTACTAACCCACCAATGCCTGACTCATTCACCACACAGATCTTTTCTTGTAGTATTTAATCTATGATCGAGCAGCCCTGTACTTTAGTTTAGTCTTATTTTCTAACAAGTAATACCTTTGCTCTATACATGTGACTTCTTGGTATATACCCTGGAACTCCTAGTCTCTGTCCTACTATTGAGTGGATGCTCTCGATCTCTCTGAGAACTTTGGATTCGACTACTTATCAAAATCTCTCTTTCTTCGTTACCACCCCGACTACCAGTTGGACTCACATCACCTTCATCACAGTCTCAATCTCTTGTTGGACTTGTATCCCCTTCATCACAGTCTCAATTCTCTGTTGGACTTGCATAATGTGTGCCTTCCCCCCAAGAAAATCAAATCAACTATATGCAGTTGTAACAAATACAGAATATCCATGTTACAAAGAGGGTAATGTTATGATATAGGACCCAGCCCACATATTTTCTCTGTTCTACTATTTATTTCCCCCTTACTTGTTGACCAATTATCCCCTATCCAAGGACCTGTTCAGTGTAGTTGACAACTCCCCTTTTCCCAATGCCTTTCCTGTCTGGCCTCCTTCTTTGTAATCATATACTTTCCTTATTCATTGGATGCTTATCTCCTCCACCCTCTCTTTATGGGCAAGTACTTCCATCATATTCCATAGCACCTTCCTCATTTAGCGCTTACTGTACCTTTCTCATTTATGGTCTGTACTTGATATCTGTACTATAAAAGTGCCTTGTACCTTTAGATCATGTCCCTAGATAAATCTATGCAATCCAATGCAGTGTTTAGTCCTGCTTCTCATCTTCCAAAGTCAGTTGGAAGTTAGTGTGACCACCTTGCTTCCAATAGGACTTCATGCTATCTCTGAGTGTGCACTTGCTATTCAAGTCTGCTTTACCACTGAGTATAGTACTCTGGGCTAATAGATAAACTAGATTCTGCATTAGGTCTTGAGTCCCAAGTGAGGTCTGAGGCTAAGTGCTATCATTAGCATAACAACAATGACCTGACATACACAGGTCTGGTAATCACTAAGCTAGTGAAATACAACGCAAAGCCTAAGAGTTAGGAAGTATATGGAATAATAATGCATATGATGTACATAGTTCCCTTGG
>JBBPSN010000425.1:5922-17429 GCA_038093615.1 Austroboletus olivaceoglutinosus | reverse complement strand
ATTCTGGAGTTGCTGGAGTTGCTGCCGCTGTGCAAGAGCGCTCTAAATATTGAGTCAGTCGAATGACAAACCAGTCACCGGGGAGTGGATACCTGGAGTGCTTGAAGCTTGTGCATTTGCTGTTGTAGAGGCAGCGACGTGAACTGAGGCATTTGTTGAATCATATACTGCATGAGCGGGTGACTATGGTTGTTCACTATCGAAAGAAGCTGTTGTGCCTGTGGCGTAAATGCAGTACTTGGTTGTCCACCAGCAACTGCTTGGGGGATTTTGGAGAACGGCACCCTCTGTTGTTGTACCTGAGCCTCTCGTGCACGTGCACGTGAACTTGCAGCGATCGAGGCTTCTGTTACACCAAACGGAAGTGAGGGTGTGGTAGATGGTGGAGGCATCGCGGGACTCGATACACGTGGGCTTTGTGGCATAGCAGGGGCAGTCGACATGGGAATGTTGGGTTGATTTGGAGGGGGGAAGGTGGTAGGAAGATTGGAATGTGAAGCGGCGCTGGATAACGATATGCCATGATGGAGCGCCTGCGTTACCTGTGGTTTGTTTTCGCCGACATCACGCCGCTTACTTGCGAGGTCCGGAAGGTCGTCTGGTCGTGTACGTTTCAAGACGCCGTTAGGAGCTGCAGAGGGAGCAGTTGGAGAACCATGGTGCGTTTCATTGAGAAGTTGTCTCCACGCGACATCCTTGGCAAATATGGTGGACATGTCCGAGTAGAGATGCCGTATTCGATCCATGGATACAAAATCGACTGCTGCGGGTGGCTCCATGATTGGAAGAGTGATGCTCGGGCTCTAAATGCACGCAATGAGGATACGGCGAATGAGTGTGACCACTAAAATGCATACATTGTGCCGTTGATCTGCAGCTGCAGCCAACCAAGTGAGATTTACCTGAAGTCGCGTCGCATACCTGTGTAGATGTGAGGAGGAGAGTAGAATGAAGAAAAACAAGAGACCGACTGTTGAAATCGCGGATCCGAGAAAGGGATCCTGCGAACCTGAAACTCCAAACAGACTCTGAACAAGGCATAAGGTTGAGACGATGGTGTGAGAACAAGGCAGGAGAGCGAACGCACTTGAAGAGTTCGGCATTTATATTGAGAATTCGGACGACCTTTGAGTCGCTGGATGACAGGGCAGTACCGGGCGCAGCGATTCCGGAAGGAAGCGGAGGAACGAGGAATTCGCCCGAGGAAGTTCTGGAATGAGAGGAAGAGGTCGGAATGGCACCGCCGTTGAGCCGAATGACATCGTTGGTAGACAAATGTCTTGAGGGCGAACCGACGCTGGAAGTGGAGGGGGAAGAAGCACCATTTATATGCATGGCAGACTGGAGCCGTCTGTCACGAGCGGGGGGCTCGTGGGACGCAGAGGACGAGAGGGGGAGGCCCTTTGGATCGTCGAGGCCATCCTTGGGCTCCTCGGGGGCGTCGTCCTGGTCGGCGGCGGGGGAGAGCTCGGTGAGAGGGGTGAGGGTGCCTTCTACTGCGAGGTCTGGCTCGAGCTTGTCCGGGGCAGAGGAGTGGGCGTTTGTCTGGAGGGGAGGGAGGGGAGGAACGATGTTTTGCTGGGCCGGGGGGGAGCCAGAGTCGGGTGCGGGGGAGAGGGGGGAGCTCTTGTCGTCGTGGATGTCGTGCGGGGGGTGGAGGGGTGAGATTGTCGGGTCGTGGGGGAGGAGGATGGTGTGGGGGGAAAGGGGCTGCTGGGGGTGGAGGGCGTCGTGGAAGAAGGAGGCGTGGTCGGGTGCTTGGGAGAGGTCGTCCCAGTCAAAGTGGGGGGCTTCGTGATCGCGGGACAAGATTAGATTCTGCTTTTGGGTTTGGTCGAGGTCATGGTGGTGGCTCCGATCGAGATGGATCATGGGCGGAGGAGGGGAGCGCGGGGGACGAGAGTGGGGGGGGCAGGGGACGGAAAAGCGGGGAGACGGTGCTGGTGCGGTGCTGGTGCGTCGGGGACGGGGACGGCGGGGGGCGGGGGGGCGGAGTGCACTGTGGGGCTCGATGGCGCCGAGGGGGATAATTGGTGTTATAAATCCCAGGTCAAAATCGGCCGTGCATATCAAAAACGCTGTAGCCAACCCCCCACCGTGCGACTTTTATGCCGTTCTCGTCGACGCGAGCAAAGGCGGTCGACTCGGAAAATCCTCAATAAAATGACCAATTCCCCAGCACTCCCAGTGTCGCGATGGCGACTACTGGCTGCGCGTCGGCGTGTACCGGACTCGTGCCAGAGGAGCGCAAATGTGGTCAAGCCGAGCGTCGTTGATTGTGTGACAGTCACGCAATTCCCACGCCTTCGTGGGGCAGATGTATTTTGTCAAGATCTTTCTGGCGCCAGTCTTCACGACCGTCATCATGCTCGCCCTCGTCAATCCGCTCCACAACTCGGAACATAGAACAATCGACAGAAACATATCCTCGCTACCCTCCTTGCCCATCTCCGCACCCTCCTCCTCCCGCTCCGCCAGGTCCTCCCACCGAAAACCGCCAATACAGCACTCCTTTGCTTCCTCCGCTCATCAAACTTCCTCCAATTCTTCCCTCTTTCCCTCATCAAAGTCCCACTCCTTGCCCCCAGCTGTGGCATACGACTCCTGCTCTGCTCGGCCAAATGCCGCCCCACAACACTCCCACCTTCTCCCTTCTGCCTCCGCTGCCTCCACTTCCCTCCCCACTCCTCCCGATAACACTCCCTCCCATCCCTCTCATTCGTCCGCCCCGCTCTCCACTCCTCCCCCCGTAGACATCCACGCGTACGCCCCGACCGAGCTCCTCAGGCTCCTCGCTTCCCTGCTCACCCAAATCGCACGCACTAACGATGCCCTCTCCTCCTCCGACTCGGCAGCCCATACCTTCCCACATCACTCACAATCCCCATCAGACTCGTCTGCTCGCACTCCTGTATGGCGCTCTCTTACCTCTGCATCCCGCACCGCACTCGCCAACCCTGCCTCCGCGCTTACTTTCCATGCTCGCAACATCCCCACCATCACCCTTGAAGCATATCTTTTACGAATCCTCAAGTATTGTCCGACCACCAACGAAGTCTTTTTAGCTCTCCTCGTCTATTTCGACCGCATGTCTCGCCTCGCATCGGAAGCTACGGGCCGCACCTTCGTGATCGACTCCTACAACGTCCACCGATTAGTCATTGCAGGTGTCACCGTGGCCAGCAAATTCTTCAGTGACGTATTTTACACCAACTCGCGATATGCCAAGGTGTGTCAAATTATTTCCTTCCTTGTTTCCACGGTGATCAAGTCTATCCTCCAGGTCGGAGGTCTACCCCAAGCGGAGCTTAACCAGCTGGAGCTCCAGTTCCTTCTCCTAAATAATTTTTCGCTCGTCATATCACCGGAAGAAATGCAGAAATATGCCGAACAACTCGTGCACTTCTCCCAGTCTCAGTCGCAATCCCACCCATCCTCCCAAAACTCTCAACTACCGCGTACGCCATCGACGCAATTCCGTCCACCACCAGCCTCCACTTCGACTGGTCCTGCACGTGCGATGGGCGCCATTGATGCCTACGGCGGGTCCGTAGCCCCCGATCGAACACCAAACATGCGTGCGGTGCACACCCGAGACGATGACACGAGTAGCATTTTTAGCGAGACATCGACCGAGACCGAAACAGAAGGTGGTGATACGACGGACGATGAACCGACCATACGACCACCAAATTCGGCAAGCTCGTGCTGTGGTGATGTCGAAGAGCACCAAGACGAGGATGTATTCCGCCCGAATGGCGTTCACGACGATTCGGAGCGGGACGATAGAGATAAGGATAGAGGGGAGGCAACGCCAGAGTTGAGAGCCCAACGACGCGTGCGGGAAGTCAGTGAGGACGTCGGAATGGCAAGTCCCTAGTCCAAACGACTTGGATCCTGCTCCTTTTGTCGACTAACTGACGTTGCGTGACCTTTTTTTTCTTTTTCTTTTTTTATCGGTTTGTCTGGTCGTCATTTTTTCTCTCTCTTCCTTTTTCCTGTAGCCCATAATACTTTCGTGCATACCTCCGGTTTACTCACACGTCTTTACTACGAACTAGCCACATAAAACTATACAACGTACGATAGTACTTGTTTATACCTGTTTCTCCTAAATTTCGATAGTACCTACGAGATGAATTGTACCGGAAACATAGAAGCTCCCAATGCTTGACTCTCTCTTTCCTCGCTGATTAGGACGAAATCCCTTATCTCCGGGCTGTTCGATTCCTGAGATGTTGCCGCCACACATACACGGCAAATAAACGAACACACGGTATGTACGCACATTGCGTAGCGTCATGACCTCACTCGCTTCCATTTCGAACATCAAAGCTACACGTCTGGGATAATCGGGATTATCGTTCTCGTAACGAGCTTCCAGCGTTCAGTCCGGGTCGGCGATAAGTGCGACGAAATGGCAACAGCCGGCCGCGGAGGAGCGGACACTTGGCAAATGACAAGATTTCCCACATTCCGTGAGAAAGTGATCAGCGGACACGCTCGACGGATAGGGGTAAATTACCATCTTTGGGAAACACGTGCTTCGCTCTTTGCCGGCTCGTCGGAATACGCCATGACGCATATTTCATCCATGGGAATTTGATATCGCATGTTGTCAAACAGAGTTGTCTCCCATTTTCCATTTCTCGCACTTGCACCACAAAGTTACAACTCTACAGGTGCGGGACCGAATGTCGTAGTAAAGAAACACTACGGCGGGGCGCAATGACATGAGCTGCGGCGATGCGATACACTCACTCATGTCATCCACTTTCGAGCGAATTACGCGTCCGTCTCCCTCGTCTACTCCCTGTCGGCTTCCGGATCGCGTCATCCCGCTCCCCCAAAGTGCGCACCCGCCAGATCACCCCATCCAGACTCTCCTCAACCGTCCTCAACCCCGGCAACACCCGTCTCAGCACCTCGTCCATCTCTGCCCGTCGTCCAAAAACACTCCCGCCCAAGCGCAGATGCGTCAATTGCTCGTGGCGGACCGTCGTGTCCGAAAACGTCAGCATGTCTTCTGCGTCGATGGTCAACCCGAGGGACCGCAGATGAGGACACTGTTGGAGCAGCGACAGGAGGCCATCAAAGGTGACGAAAGCGGGTGCGAATTCCGTGGCGTCTGCTCCGAGATGGAGTTGCTCCAGTCCCGGTGACTCGGAGGCGATCGTCTTGACAAGATCATTGTCCAATGCAAGATCGCCCAGGTCTGCGAGTTTCAAGACGCGCAAGGATTTCAGTGCGAAAAGTGGTTTCAGATCACAAACGTCTAGCCGGTGTTCGGGTCCCGGAGCGCTCGCTTGTAGACCGAAGCGGCTGCTAGCCCTGATATCGTGAACGAGCGAGAAAGCCTGCGTGTGGGGGAACTTGGTGGTGAACGACTGTAGAAACGTGTGTAACGACTGCGAGGTACAGTACGACTCGATTTCTAAATGGATATTGAACGGAGAGATGTCGGGCATGAGGAAAATGTCCGTGAGCGAGTCGAGGTTGTAATCCTTCCAATACAACGCGTGCAGGCTGCGAAAGCTGCCCGGGCGCAGGCTGTCACGAAGCGCTCGCGCTTCTAGATTGAGTACGGACCAGCGCATGTCCACGGTCAAATAGGAGAGAGCTTTGAGCTGAGCGAGGTGGGCGAATGCATCGTTATCCAAGGAAGAACAAGTCAACGTCTCCAGACAATGCAACGTGCGCAGCACGCTTGAAATAACGCCGGTCGCAGATCTGCCGTTTCCACTTATCCTTAAATGCTTAAGCCTGGGGCAAGCCTCCCCGAGCGGCGTACGGATAACGTGGTTCGTGAGTAGCTTAACATCAATCTCCAGAGACTGCAACGAAGGACCAATGAACAAATTGATCGCAGGACCGAGATAGGGTCGGGTCGCTTGCCACTCTAGCTTGCGAAGGTTAGGAATGAGAAGAAGAGGTTCCCGCAGAGCAGCACGGGCTATTGCGAGAAAGATGGATGAGCACTCTTCATCTTGACCGTGACCAGCGGTGTACTCCGCGAGAACGCGAACGCAGCTTGCACACTCCATGAATCGTGTCCACTGAGTGCCTGACAACATTCGATGGCTCTGTACGTCGACGGCTCATTGGGGACCTGCAAACGACACACAAACTACGCGTAGACTTACTAAAGCCCAGGCTTTTTTATTCCGCACTTGGGGGGGAAGAACGTGGTAGAGAGCTTTGATATCGGATATCTTGTACCAGAGAGTCTCCTCTGCCTGCTGCTGAAATGCTCGGCAAGTCCTCGCGATGGCGGCAAGGGTTGGTAGAAGTGGTTCGCCTGAATCATCTGTGACGTAGCTGAATATGATTCGAAGGATCTCGGGTATGCGAAGCGCTTGATGCATGTGGCGCTTGCGCACAACTGCGCGGGGGGGAACGAGGATGTACATGCCAGTAGATCGGAAGTTAGGAATCCAAAACATGGGTGCTAGGAATGCCACACCCTAACAGTGTTTTGAAGTGGATACGTCGCAGAACATAAACATATCCCACATCGAGAAATTTAGCCCCTAAACATAGTCCGAGTAAACAAACGAAGTACGTTTTTCTCAGGCCTACGTTGCAACTGCGTTGGTGTATTAATGATAGAACGTCGGACATATTGAACCATGTAGGATAAATATCCTGATCGCGCGTAACAGTCTATAGTTCGTCCTTCCTGCTCTCGTCCTCCAATGGACGACACAATGCAGGGGTCGTGCCTGTAATCTGATACTCGCACTTTTCTAGCTCTGCAACCGTTAGTAGAGCATTCTCCGTGCCGCACGAGAGAATGAGCTATATAAAAGCGGACGAAATCAACAAATAGCAGATGACTATCAGAGCAAAGCTACCTCTAAGCTGCGCTGAGGTCCGTTCCAGCATTTCGTGCCTTGCGTGTAGCGCTGTTTGCTATAGTATTCATATTCACCGGGTTGGGCGAGTTTATTCCACGATGAAAATTTACTGTTCAAACGTCAGTCTTGGATCCAGAATAATGCAATCCTACCAGGGACTTACCCGAGGCTGAACGTTGATCCACCCTTGTTTGGTTTTTGGCGTACTTCATCAAAGAGGCAGACCTCGTAGGTATAACTAAAGTTGATGATCAATGTCTGATTATTTCGGGACGGGAGTCTACGAACTCTCCGGTATCCTTCTCAAGGCATAGCCCATCAAGTTTCTTCCATTCACCTTCGGGACCAAACACATCCGGGCTGAATAGGTCAGAAAGGTCCTCCTGGGCGGTCCGTTCCTCTTCGCGCGTGAACTGAAGGCTGTGTTCCGCATCCAACAGAGCTTGCCGCGCTTGATTGGCTTCTACAAAGGGAGGGACCTTCAGAACAAATACACGCGTACAAAGCTCGTCTGGGCTACCTTCAGAGACATCGTAATTGCCAACCCCAATATCGAAGCCCTTTAACAAAGAAAGGACCATATCGCGAAAAGAGACATAATGGGGAACGAGTTGGTCAGGGAGGTACGCAGTTATATCGAAAACTAGGACATGAAGGTCAGCAGCGATCGCAGGCGAGCTTAGTAGGTAGACTCACGGGACGATTGAGATATGGGTTGACCGACAATCTTGTCATGCTCCAGGAGTAGAGATACATGATCGGTTTTCAACAGGCGATCGAGCTCCTTCTCGATCTGCTCGGCGTTCCATATACCCTCTTCCTCTTCTTCTTCGGGGGCGTGGACTGGCGTCTCCTCGCAACTACTCTCACCCTTCCTCACATCATTGATGTGAGGAAGCCCTGCGAGCGACTCCCAACCTCGTACAGCTTCCAGAACCGCCATATCCTGGTAATTTGGGTTGTATCCTGTGCGCAAGTTGTCAAGGACATCACCAAGTGCCTTTTCTCTCTCTAGATGTTTTTTGTGTTCTTTCTGCAGAGATTTTAATGCCATATGGTGAGTGAGAAGCGACTGATAGAGGGCTATCGGATGGATGTATCAATACTGAGACGTGAGCATGGAACTAAGCACCTACGTGATTGTTTCTTGCGCTCTAATTCAGCAGCTGACATTGATTCTGCGCGAGTGGCGACATCTTACGGAGGATTAAATTTCGAATTTTTCATATGTGATGCTCTCACCTCTTAGCCGTTCCACTTCATGTTCACGAGAAGCTACTTCAAGTTCCAAGTCAGCTATAAGTTTCTCAATACGTGTCTTCTCTTTCTGCGCAAATGCAATATACATAGCGCGTATCTTGGAGCCCTGGAGCACAATAACCAATATGTTAAGCTATGGGTCTGACGAGAAATTTGTTACACGCACAGTCTTTCGCAATTTACGCTCTGCTTCCTCCTTCTTACGGTATGCCTCGCCAACTTCCTTGCATGTGTTAGAACACACACCCGGTACTTCGTCTGTCCCATCACAACATTCGGGCTCTAGTAGGAGGTCAGATCATGACGACCTGGCGCCAGGCTGGTTTTCTCACCACAGAGACCATCCCTCACGCGTGAACTAGGTATAGTCGCTCCAATATGCCCTGTGTTCTTACAGTAAAACGTCCTCCCAGGGCATGCGCTGGTGCCTAACCTCTTCAGCCTATTCTGGGGTCGACTATTTGATTTCCAACTTACCAGGCTCATCGCTGCCATCAGGGCAATCACAGTAATCATCATTGACCGCACTCCAAGAAATCTCCTTTGAACCGTCCAGACAAGACCACGTTCCAGATGCGGACGGAGCGTACTTCGCTTGGAGAGCAGGGGAAACACCGTGAGTCTTGTCAAGTACTGCAAGAGCAGGCAAAGGAAGAGCGAGAAGTAGCCAAGAAACCATCCGATCCCGTCTCATAAGTATGGATTTTACACTTTGTGCTGACTGGACGCGCCCGAAGTTCGAACGCGACGTGGGCGTGCACTATAGGGTGAGATTACATAACTCATCTTTAGAACGGAGCTTAAAGTGCCGGAATTCGCCGAGGGATGGGAAGGAGATCCCAGTGTTTGAATCCCTGAAGTACAAGCCTTCACGACATCGACAGCGACAAGGCCACGACATAATGGTGAGTTCAGCTTTCAGGACGTTAGATGGCCGGCGTGCTTGAGGCTTTACTCCGAATATATCTTCGCGAGGATGCTGGATGCACGTATTGGCGTCTGGATTGCATGTGTGGACTAATCTGTCACACAGGCCAAGGCGAAAGCACCTCCCCCATCATCCGGCGGAAAAGCTGCTAAGAAGAAGAAGTGGTCGAAGGGCAAGGTCAAGGACAAGGCCCAGCACTCGGTCATTTGCGATAAAGCAACCTATGATCGTGCCATGAAGGAAGTGCCAACATGGCGCTTCATCAGCCAAAGCATTCTCATTGAACGATTGAAAGTCAACGGAAGCTTGGCGCGTACCGCTATCAAGCATCTGGAGAAGGAAGGCTTGATCAAACGCATTGTGCACCACTCGGGTCAGCTCATCTACAGTCAGTCCTTGTCTTTGTTGAAATCGTTCATTTACTGAAAACATGGTACAACCGCAGCTCGGTTAACAACCTCCTCAGATTAGGGCTAGTCGCTTCTTCCGCATTTTATGTTCTTCCCAAGTCCATGTACTTCACCTATTGCAACCAAAATCCATGCTTTTGATTGGCGCACAAATAACACGTCACTAGCCCCGAAACTGAGACCAGTTCTCCACTAGATGCTGTGAGTGTTAAAGTCTGAGCGGCGAACCCGTGAGTGCACGCCATACTGCAATGTTCCAGCTTATCGGTCAGAGAACTCCAACGTGAGACATCAGTCTTGTGGATTTACCGATTTCGTACTTTTAACGTCACTGTAAACAACATTCAGGACTTTGCTTGTCACTTAAAGCATTTCTTACTCATCCCGCTCCAAACGACTGAAACCATTGAATTAGATTCATACCATGACGCTGTTCGACGCCGCAAACTTCCATCCGCTTCTAGTCTTCAATCGGATTTTTTACATGGCAGGTTCCTGTATTTAAAATTTTACTTGGAGAGTCAACTAGTTCACTCGTCTGACCTTGCTGCTGCTTTCTCACTTCCACTCACTGAGCTTGACATAACCCTTCTGTCGAGGTTCTCATCTATCGCTACTAGTTATCCTGCATGCCCGAATACTCCAGAAATCCGGGGTCCACCCCTAATGCGCCGGACATTTGCATGAGCTCAGGAGGCCATGAATTATCCAGTTGCGATATCAACGCAGCCTCTGGGGTGAAGCAACAAACAATGAAGTCTCGAGAGTATGTGCAATTTGCATCTCTTTGCTTGGTCATCTACCTTGAAGGATGGAATGAAGCAACCAATGGGCCGCTATTGCCACGGATCCAGCGAGTCTGTAGGGTACGTCTTTCTCGACAGATAGGTTTGTCTGTTTCACATACGTTACGTAGATCGGGTACTCGATGGTTTCATTAATATTTGTTTTTGCCTGCCTGGTGCGTCATGGGACATCGCATTGCTGTAGAAGTTATGTGAAATCAAGGATGCGTTAGGGTTTTTTAGCTGGCGCATTGTCGAATATTGTCCTGGCTGAAAAACTGGGGTTCGGGAAGATTATAGTCTTGGGTTGGTAGTCTCACCACAACTTGAGTATCTTTCTCACGGATCTTTGTAGGCTCTGTGTTCCAGGTCACAGCTTATTCTATCGAATGCTCTGTGCCGCCGTATCCTGTCTTCGTATTTGCACACTTTGTCAACGGCTTTGGCTTGGCATTGCAAGTGGGTTTCTTTGCTATAAAGCTGGATTAACGCTGAATTCCATGTATTTAGAATGCTCAATCTGTTGGGTATGTAGTGTCCGTCAAGGAGAATGCGGAAACAAAAATGGCCATCTTCATGGCTGGTAAGTAAAACTCTTCGTAACTGTACCCTGTTTTAATTTCTCTCCGTAGCATACGGTGAGTTCCTCTCGGTGCACACGACGTAGGTCATTGATTAGTGTCAGGTGGTGGAGCTTTATCCTCTCCACTTGTAGCCACTCAGTTTTCCCGGCTTAACCGCTGGTCTTTTCATTATCTCACTTCTCTCGGTTTAGCATTCATCAACGCTGTAGCTCTCGTTTCTGTTTTTCGGTTAAAGAGACAAGAAGGTAACCTCGCTTCCGGAATTTTTGTAGATTTTCTCTTTATCTTGTGCTCAGAGTGTCTCGCTCAAATTGGCATATCCTCGGTGCCCAAACAGACAAGCGAGCACAGCCATTTCCGTCAAATATTTACACTCAAGGACGTGCATCTTCTTGCATCCTTCATTTTACTTTACGTTGGAGCTGAGGTGACAATAGGAGGTAAGATTGATCACCTTACATGTAACAACTGTTATTTACGATATTGCTCTCAGGATGGATTGTTACATACATTATCGATGTTAGGGGTGGAGGGTTATCCTCGGGATATATATCTCTACTGGATTTTTTTGTGGTACGTCTGCTGTGTCTTGGTGAGGGAACAGTTAAAATACAGAAACAGGACTGATGGTTGGTCGCGTCGTGTTGTTGTGGGTGAACGAGAAGGTCGGACACCCGTTCCCA
>JBBPSN010000424.1:0-18786 GCA_038093615.1 Austroboletus olivaceoglutinosus | reverse complement strand
ATCAGGGCAAGGGTTAGGGTTATCAATTACCCAGCAAGGGTTAGAGCTAATATATTTTGGTTCTCTTGCAAATGTCATATCTTTCCAAAATGCCCCAACATTGGGACACTTATTTGAGCCACTGTATATTGCATGATGATGCAAAATTACATTAACAGTACATGTGTTATTACAAATATTGATTATGTTATCCCACAAGTGCTTCTACCCGAGTAGAACAATAAGTTGTATTGCCCATTGTTGGAATATACTGATATAAATTTTGGATGACCTGAGACATTTCCACCACACCATTTCTACCCAATCAACAGTCATGTCTGCTGAACCCCCTTCCCATTCCCTCTCTGCTTCTCAGGAATACACTGAATCCTATGCTGACTTGTCACTGGCCCTGCAGTACTACAGCTGCCATTTAAAAATTAGCATTAATATTCTAATTGACAGTATTCCAAACGACCATGTATGGGATGATTTTCGCTTGGAAGTGGTACAGTTGTGGACAGACAAAGACAACAATTTTGATACTGGCTGCAAATAATTTTTTTGTAACACACTAATGCTGGATTTCAACTTAGTGGGTGAAAATATGTTGATTTATTATGTTTCCATATTTTTCCCATGAGTTTTTAGATTGGCCAAAATTTTGGGGTATTTCAGTGAATATATATAAGATAATTGTGACTATCTAATTATTGAGAACTGCTTCAATTGACATTATCGCCCTTCGTGAAACCTGACAATGTTGTTTCTGCTGCTTAACAGCCCATTTTGCAGCTTTCCCAGTAAGGCCCATCTTGTATGCTGCCATGAAGCGCCATGACTGGTTGATGAACTATTGAATGACCTCAGTCAGACAAGCATTCAACTATTGCATAGCACACTGCTTTGCTGCCTCGAATGTACCTTTTGTAATTTCATGATAGCAATACTTGCACCAGCCCTAGTACTATAAAATAAATCAGTAACAGAATCAAGCAATATGAATTACATACCATCTCAATAGGATTCAATTCACAATAGAACTTTGGAAGAAAGAGACACTTGTGGCCTGCCTTATTGATGAGAGTCTCGAGCATAGACAACTGATTTGTGAAGTCATCTTGTTTACTCAAGAGGTGAGCTATGCAATAGTCCTTATTTTCCCATGGGCAAACAGAACTGCACTTTGCTCATAATTTATGAATATTGAAACCATGCTCCTCAAGTACTTGTTGAAGACCTTTAGGCTGGCCATTAGACAATGTCATCTGTTGTGGTTTTCCATGAAGTTCAACAACAGGATTAGTATCTGAAATCACAGTATCCCGTTGCTTGCATTGTTTGCCACCATTTGACTTGTTTATCTCAAAGGCCCTCAATACATCTGGTGGCAAAGAAACATGAGCTGATGACTGATCAAAGATGAACAGTGCAATACAATCTGGGTGTGCAGTTTGAAAGATATAAATTGCATATGTGACCTGTTTCAGCAGCTGCTTAGTGTTCCACCATGCATTAGTATTTGCACCAGGATAAATAATTTCCCATGCTTCTTCAATAACATCACCACTCTTATTTTGGAGTGCAAGTTGTCCATCTTCTGCATTAATGAATCCTGAGACATGAATAATCCTGCCCTTTCCCTTTCTTTATAGGATTTGCTGGCTAGGTAATAAACTAATATAAGAATGTGAGTACAGAATCAAATAGAAATAGTTGGTGTGCTCACTAAGCATGTATCTTGAAGTCATTACCATGAAAGCAACATTCATCATGGAAATTTGCAATGATTCTTTTTTCACCAGGTGCCAGCTTAGGTTTGACATGACACAGCTCTGGCCCCTCAAAATACACCATCCAGCATTCAAATGCAGCCATTGCAGGTAAGAAAACATCCTGGCAATACTTCTTAACATCATCTCACTCATATCCATCCATATAGACACCCTTCTTCAGCTATGTGTGTTGCCATCCCAACTTCAGCAGCCAGTATTATGCCATCCATTCACAGAGTGGTTTTGCAAGATAAATATTCAAGGAGGGAAGAATGGTATTATTGAGTACATGACAGAATCGCTGTAGAGTGATTTGACCAACATCTTGTGTAGTTAGCCACTTGCAGGCAGCAAGCTGGAGTCGTTTGTCTTTCAGTGGGCTGAGAGCATTTTCCCAACCTTCACATTGTTCAACAGAAAGCTGTTTGAAGATCTGATAATGTTGGGTGAAAGCCCTAACTCTACAGACAAAATGGACTCCCTCTCCTTCATGCCACTGACAAGCAATTTCAAGACTAGCCTTGATGTGGCTGTGACCTTTGAGGTGAAGGATGGCAAAGTTATGAATGAGCAAGAGCTGATTGATTCAAGATAGCAGTAAGGTCTTTGCTCCTTTTGCAAGGTCATCCTTGATCTGAGTTTGGAGCTCTTCCCAACCCCTAACCTCAACTCCTCCTCTCTCCTATTCTTCAAGTCCATCCTTCCATGCTTTTGTATCCTCTGAGTCAAAATTTATGGCTTCATCTGCTTGTAATCCATTGGCATAGTTAGTGATGCTTCCCAGACTTGGACTTGGTGCTCAGGCATCACAAACCAACTGACAATGGTAATCTGGTACATCAGTGGTGTTATTCAAGTCACACACAACATCAGAATAGCTGGTGATCGTATTTGAAGACACTAGAGGAGGTATTGTATCTTTTTCATTACCAAACATGGAGGGCAAGATGATGGGATAAATGGAGGGCATGGTAGAGGCTCCCTGCTCCAGTGGAGCTAGTGACAGCGGAGCGTGCATGAAACCAAGACTGGTGAGTGCAATTTGATTGGATAGTAGCTTTTTGTAGTATCATTGTGTGTGTGTTGACTTGCTTCCAACATCAGGGCCCTTCTTGTACTCTTTAGGTCACCCACTGTGAGCCTTTTGCTGTGCAGCATATCTCACCTCTCTGGAAGGGAGCCAATCTTTGTCCATACAATTATCACCAGCACTGATTGCAAGGTCAATGAGCCATGTGCAAAATTCATTGTCATCCATGGCTGCAAATGTTATGTTTGAGCTGGCCTCTGACTTGTTATCAGGATTGTCCCAATCCGCAATGAACTTGAGGCCATCAAAGACAGTTGGACATTCCCAACCAAGATCTGAGTCTGAATCTGAGTCAATTTGAAAATTGGTTTGAGTTCCTGGCTCAGATATGCGATCGGAATATGTTCTTGCTTGTTTTGACTGCTAACCTTTACCATCAGATGTACTTGGGGACAACAAGGATTCTGTATCAGTACTACTGATGATCTTTTTGTTTTGTAGACCACTTGTATTGTATGTTACTGCATGTTTTTGAGGCCACCCATGCAACATTTTGGCTTTGTTGGTGAATTGCATGATTGTACCCCAGTTTGAATGTCAGACTTGCTTATTTTTTCATGCTCCTCATAGTCTGACATATCATATTCCAACAACATGAACCTATTGTATGTGGCAGTCTCTACTAATTCCACATTTTCTGGGATTTTTTAGCAACTTTTTTGGGGTGTAGCCAAATTTTTGGAGGTTAAAATTTCAAAAACTTAATCTCTTACAATTTGGCTCATGCAGTTTGTACTATTAGGTCCTTAGTATGCTTATTCTACACTTTGTAGCCTTTTAGAGTATTATGATGAGTGTGTAAAATTTGATGACTGAAATTGTCATCTTTGTCTGTCTGCAACTGTATGTATAATATATGTTTTAATATCATTAAAATGTACTGATTTTTACAGCAATTACTCAATTGGCTCTTTGTCTATTCTTCTCTCCAGCGATATTCTATCGAACTTCATCTAGTAGCAAGAAGCATACTGGCAACTTTTGTCAATGGATTGTTCACTTATGATCAAATTAAAAATTTGTTACCAAGATTCTTTGCTAGCAATGATGTCTCCCCCTCTTTTTTCCACACTGATTGCTTTGAAAACATTTGGTAGTGCTTTAACTCCGGGTGTTTGTTCTTGAACTATGCAGTGCAAAACTTTGAGGATGTGTGGATGAAAGCTCAGGCAGTTCAACAGGTGTGTGTGATAATTATTTATATGTAATTATACCGACAGCCATCAAATTGAGAATCATATCGGCGGATCACAACTGCTGCCAGACATTGACTATCTTAATGTGCATCAGCAATTTCTCCTCAATAAGATCCAGAAGAAAACCAAGGAGCTTCACGAGGTGGAGCTAGAAATGGCAGTTATTAGAGAGTGGATGAATAGGATGGAAAAAGCATTTGGTGTTTGCATCTTATAAATTTTTAATCTATTTGTGTAAATTCAAAGCTATGTATTTTGTGGTAGGTTACAAGATATAAACCCAGTAAGACTTTACTGGTTGTCCAACCACTTCTAAGACTTCATACCGCATGAATTCTGGTGGTTTTATATTCACACAATTCATTACTGAAGGGTGAGTAGTAAGCAAGATGACCCCGATTACTAAATACCTTGTTGACTCCATGATGAAGTAGTGCTCCAGAGAATACCATCACAGTTCCAGGAACATATTCAAATTATTGGCCGAGTGTTGATATGGACATCCAAGCACCGGTGTATTCTCCAAAGGTTACCAAGAGGTCAAAGGAAGCCATCGGAGATTTAGCATCACAATGATAAGGGGTTTGCCAATTCATGATTACTAATGCTGCATTGAAGATGCTATCCCACTCACCCACTATATCTGTAATATGCTCTAATCCATGGTGGACAGAGTACTCTGGTAATCTTATCATTGTCTCCTATCCTGCTTGGTAGAGCTCCAGATGCATGATTGCCATCACTGCCAACAGAAGTGCATTTGTCTTGGTATTCTTCTGCAATCACTCTATTCTGCCCTATGATGCATGCTTGGTGTTTAATGTCACAGATACCTCTGGAACATTGTCTAGACCATTATAGCCCAATTGAAACCATGCTGGTAACATATTCAGGCACCCTTGGAGAAGCTCCGGTTTTGGATTAAATAGGTCTGGGTGACATTGCCATCCCTTCAGTGTAATTGGTTCAGTGGTCCTACCCTTAATGGTATTATGGCATTCATACTGTTTGTCTGCAATATATGTGAATTACAATCTCTGAAGATATTGGTTGGTGAACCTATTTTCAATGTCTGAGAGCATTTGGCAGATACCAAAGAATTACCATCCCATCCCTGTCGATCATGAGGGTCGGTGTATTAACCATCTCCATATCACTTGGTGGAAATTGAATGAGAAGATCTTCTTCTTGCCCTTCATTTTTTCCATAGTCATTTCCTTTCAATGATTGTGATATTTCTAATGCCAATATATTTAAAAATTCTATGATATATCACTCATTTCCATATCATTGAGTTATAATTGAATTATGTCAACTTACAGTAACCTCCAAAACCATTGCAATACCTACTTCGCACACCACAAACACATAGGGAAATCACACTTATCTTTGGTGGAGAGAATGATAGTACTTACCATTGGCTACAAAAACACCCCCTAGGTCATGTGATTTGGTTTAGTGGCTGTGGAGATATAGGCTTCACAAAGTGGCAATACCATTGCAATAGTTTTGCATTCTTTAATATGAGAAGTAAAATCTTGTTGAAATCAAAGTATAGTTGACATTGTTTGGTCATACAAACAAAAATACACATACAAATATCATGTCTGAGTTTGAAATAGTTCACACACATCATTATTTCCGAATATAATCTCTCTTTACTACACAATAGAACAATATTTTCTTTATGCTTAAAATAGGCCAATTTGCTCACTTTATTGTTGCTACCATTGGCTTTCACATATCCACCATCTATCAACTCTGCTTTAAAAGCATTCTAAGCTACAGAAGTCTGCTGGAGGTCATTTAAGAAAGCTTTTCTCTGCTAATATTTGCTATACTATTTATTACATTTTTTTGGAAAGGCAAAAAATACTGTTTAAGTCACCAAAGGTCTTGCCAAAATTGTCAACCAACTTCTTTTTACCACTAGTGTCCTAGCACTTAACAATAACTGGCATGAAGGCTGTAGTAATGTCCAAATGTCCCCTTTTCCTAGCCAAGTATTAAAAGGCTTATTTGTATTTTTCCTATGCTTATAAAGTTTGGACTATAGAGTACTAAAAGGGGGTAGTATAGTCTAATAAGACAAAAATCAATTCCCTTGGATCATATGAACACAAATGGATATGGAAAATGTTAGGTGGAGGACTTAATAACAGATTGGTACAGATATTAGTCAAGTTTGAAGAAGCTTCTGTGGTGATATGGAGCCATACAAGTTAGCAGGGAGTTGGCTATGCTGCCAAGATTGATGATAGGATGAATGGAGACCATTACCTTCAGATTTTGAAGAATGAACTACTGAATACTCTATATTTTTTTGACTTTCATTATTCTGATATTATCTGTAAGTAGGATAATAACCTTAAGAATGACTAGAGAAACAGGATTTTAGGACTATGGTATGGTCTACATAGTCTTCTAACTGAAATTCCATAAAATGTTTTTGGGATTATCTTAAGGGAAGGCTAGCAAAGCATAAATACCCCCCTAATGGAATTTATCAGTTATAGAAGAGAATTCAAAAGGAATAGGAGGGGAAACCAGTTGAAGAGTGTCAAATGTTAATTAAAAGCATGCCTAGAAGGATTAAAGCAGTGTTCAAAGCAAATGGAGGCTATACCAATACTAATATACTTCTAATATCAAAGGATGCAAAACTATTGCAATGGTATTGCCACTTTGTGAAGCCTATATCTCCACAGCCACTAAACCAAATCACATGACCTAGGGGGCATTTTTGTAGCCAATGGTAAGTACTATCATTCTCTCCACCAAAGGTAAGTGTGATTTCCCTATGTGTTTGTGGTGTGCTTCGCACACCACATTAGGATTAGGCATTGCAATGGTTTTGGAGGTTACTGTACTGCAGTTCTAATATACATTTACAAGTCAGTCTATAATTTGATTGGCATTGGCCACCATAGTCACTGGCAATTCAATATTTGGGATGATCGGCAGTGGGTTTGAGTTGTTATGGGTAGCTTCATGAAACTGCTGAATCACATATTCAGCAAGAAATGTGGTCAGATGAAGTACCATGGTCATAGAAGGAAAGGGTGGGCTGAAGATTGACCAGAATTTGTGGGTGATATACTTCGTGTTATTTGTAGTCTCACAATCACACATTTCAAATAAGAATTATAGTTCTGAACCATTGGATTTCTTCTACACTCAAATGTCTGATGGTATCCCAACTCTGATGCAGGCAATTTAGTTTCCACCAAAAATGACTGTTATTTTCTTATCTTCAGTGAGCATTCTATAAATATACATGAATATACTTACACCATCAGTATAATCCCTAACTTGGCCAGTTTTAGTATGGTTCTATTTTCTATTTATATATTGCTTCCAGAAGATGATTGTTTATTTGATATATATGTAATTTATAATTTGCCAGAAATATGTAATATTAACACACATGTGGCCATGGATCTATCAGCAGTGCTATTTTAACTACATCAGAGATCTGACATTGGTGTCCAGTATCATTTCATTGCAGACTTTCATTGATAGACATATAAGCCATCAGAGTTTTGTATAAGGTTTGTATTTATTTCATAGGAGATTTCTGCTGGGAAAACTTGATGTTTTTGTGTCTTTGATATTTGGTCAATTACTGGTTGTACATATATTCTGGTCAATTAAATTGGAGATTTTACATTCATTTGGTGGTGATCATCTGATTGGTGGAGTTGTGTGTGATTGTACATTGCAGATTGTAAGTATTTTGTACATCATTTGCTCTAAGTAGTTTGTATTTAATTATTCACCAAAGAATTGATATGTTTGTTGGCCTTTATTATATCGGCAATGTTATTAGCATTCATGTCTATTCCATTGGTGTTTCAATATATATATTTGAATTATACATGTTCCTGTTTACCGATGAGTTCTAATATACAATGCCTAGCTTGGTTCATTGCAAAATACCTAGTTATATTTGTGCTAAATACTGTTTTTGTAATCACACACCATAAGCTCTCTTGTATATATGATTTTCTGTTTTCTGGCTGATCAGTTTTTTTATGCCATGTTTTTGTTTGGCCTGTCAATGTACAGCAGATTTTGGCCTTAGCCCACTAATACGTTTATTGCATTGTCCAATTTGTGATGGCCAAATATGATGGAAATGATTCTTTTGTCCCAGCCATGCTTTTATAGCTATATGTGTCAGCCAGTCAGTAATTATTTCATTTAGCCTATTGATATGTATACCAAATTGTCCCAGTTGGGCAGGCCGATTGTAATGGATTATGATTCACTTGGTGTAGAGACCAGCATGCCTCTACGGTTGAAACCACCCACTATCATCCTTATCGTGTGTCTCCTACACCCCTGGTTCATTACTACCCTTTCCATCTAGTCTGAGCTACACTACTGCAAGTCTGAGGCTTCAGACTATATGCTAGTCACTTGAACTATATGCGCATGATCTCAGACATCTTGGACTTGGTACAATACCTATTCCTACTACTTCCCATCTCGTTTTGGACTTGGGCATTATATTAGCACCGCCTTTAGGGTCAGTAGCACCCACCTTCCTTACTACCCTTACCTTACCTACTCATTTACTTAACTGCCATTATGGCACTTCTTACTTATTGGTACTTATGATGCCTCAGGCTATGCTCGGGCTATATAGTAGAGTACTTCAGTGAAATACCACCAGCTTCTGTTTGGCTCACAACACTATCACTGTCACTGTATACCGTCTATAGCACCGTTCTACCGTCTTTAATGTCTGCACTGTCCACAACACGCCATTTTCATGCCTACTTTGGTCCGGACTTACCTTGGACTTGCACTGCCCAGTCTCAGACTTTGGTCTACCTCACCCTCTTACTTCAGAGTCCCTTTTGGGGTGAACCTATTGCTCCCCCATCACTCCAGACAGTCCAGGCTAGTAAAAGAACCTCCCTCTTATCCTCCCAGCCACCTTTCTGTTTATTCAATTGGAGTCCACCACGAGGGACTCATCAAGGGGTTCTAGAAGAAGTCTTCAACCAACAGCCCAATGCTTAGAACTTGAAAATTTACATACTAAGTTTTGTAATCTCAATATCTTGGAGGATTCTAGCTTCCTCCAATCAGTCTCATCTAACTGCACCCAACACAACCACTCTTCTCTCCCTAAATATTTAACATTTAGCGAAAGTTTTTTAATAGGCACCAATTTGACCCTTATAGCGCTCGATGGCAATTATTCTGATTAGTTACCATCAGTCCGTCCCCATGCTAATCCTTCTGTAACAGATCTACTGCCACCAGAGTCACCTGAGACCCTTAACACTGCCTCTTTAGCCAATGAACCAAGCTTTGGGGACCTCATCCCCGGCATGTTTATACATTCTACTCCCTATAGGAGTAGGAAAATATCTCTGTTTTCATCCCCACTTTTGCCTCTTACACCAGAAAATTCTCCTTCACCAGTTACATCATCCTCAGTATCATCATCCTCTTTGTCATCTGCTTTGCTCTTGTACCTTCTCCGACCATCTTTCGCCAACCCTTTGTCCACTTCGGTCCATACTCCAGACCACTCCATTGCTCCACCACTCAACAACCCAGCCTTCAGACTATTGAAAAGAGTGCTCTTAATTAAGACAACTCTTATCGACGTTCATGTCACACAACATGTCTTTAAGGTTCAAACCTTAAATCCCTATTATCCAATGATATCAGTCATTTATATCATCCTATGGTGATAAACCCACTTATCATATGATAAGTGCTATTTGTGTCAACCAATAGCAGAACAACCTCTTATCACCTGGTTACACTAGTATAAGAATAGGGACCAATAGTGGTAACCACTCTTATCATGGATGCTTATCATCCAATGGCCTTTGTAGCTCTTATCCAGCTTAACTGGGTAATTACCATACTTGGCTTGGTCTGTGCACCATACGGCACACTATATAAAGCCTGTGCTTTGAACAAACCAGATGAGGATCACTCTCAGGCCCTTCTCTCCTTACACCCACCAAAGGATACAACCTTGGTGACACTTGTCTAGTACCTCTCCAGTATTAGAATCATATAAGATGTTGGATCTCACTGTGTGGACGGATTACTGTTAACACAAAGTAGTTTGTGGATCGACTGTTATAGTCCTCCTCGACTACATACACCGAATCTATCCAGGTTCAGGATATCAGGTGTGATAGGACTACTATCACCTTAATCTTACTTCCTACTTGCTAGGAGGTACTTATTTCATTTCTCAGGACTATATCAGGGCAGCATTCCCCTTGGGTAGTTGCTCTCAGTTAGACATGGAAGCCAGGGTGAGTATTTCCCTTACACCAGCATAGCCCCTCTATGCTCCTTTGCGCGTACCAGGTCAAGGATTATATATCCGCTGAGCCCGACCTGGAATTGATCGTAGCCTTGGTTATCTTTTGTCATGGACTATCATCCAGACTTTTTTGACCACTACTGGTTCCACCTCCAAGTCCCCCAAACCCCCCAACACCACCTCCAGCTAACCCAGTTCCACTAATGGCTAACCAAAATCCAACCATGCTACTCTGAAATAGCAGAGATGCGCTGAAGTTTGATGGTAAAACTCCAGCCTTGCTGCCAAGATTCTTAGAGGAAGTCAATGAGCTCAGTACCACCACCACCATTACCAATGCCCAGAAGATCCACGCTGCTATCAGGTATGCCGATCTGGAAAAGTCCAAGAGGTGGGAGCTGCTCGATGAAGCTTCTGCTATACCTCCAGACTGGTAGGTATTTATCACCGCCATAAAGAAGCTGTACCCTGGATGTGAGGGTATAAACCACTACTACCAAGCTGACATTCAGTATCTGGTAGAAGAGTACCAAGTCAAGCTGATGCACACCCTCGATGAATTTGGGGAATATTAGTGCAAGTTCCTAAAAACCACTAAAATACTAATCAAGAACAGGAAGCTCTCCGAGCTTGACCAAGACACCCTCTTCCTATCCAGTCTCCCAGCCAAACTTGAATCCACCATCTGCCACTGGCTCCTGATTACCAAGACCGCTGACCTGCATACGAAAGAAATTGTGTTGAGTCAGGAACACAACCTATGCACTATTCCTACTGTCAGAAGATGTATCATATAGATGACTACCTCCCCCAATTTTTCTGTGATTTTATCTCAAGAGAATCAAGAGATATGTAAATTTCTTTATACTACATATACACTAATGAGCAATATTGTACTTACACTACTGTATCAACCCTAATAACCCCCATATGTATGTTGGCCCCTGTTCAGCATAGCCACACCACTCTGGGACATGCACAGCCCCTCCCAGAATGGTAGCACAGCCATAGGACTAAAAGAGAAGTCACCAAAAGGGTAACTGCCAGATCTGTCAAAATGACTCATTCTGACTCATATCCGACCCGAAATGACTCCTTCTGACTCCTGTGACCGCTTAAAGGGTCCGGCACAGCCACCTGTACTTAGTATATATAGAGGCTGATCTCTGTATCTCAGATCTCATCAATCTCTAGATCAATCTTCTATTCCAGAAGAGGATTTAGCTTCCCCCTTTGAGATCTTAGTGGGAAAAGGCTAGGATAATTTCGCTTCTACCTAGATTACATAATATCTAAGGATAGATAACAAAATCTTTGCCCTAAACACACTTTTGGTGCATAGTTAGTAGGAAAAAAGGTCAAATAACCAATCCTCTCTATCCCCAAAGGTTCCCCAAGTGTACATAAGGTTCTATTAGGTAATTTCGCTTATATCCGAGCTTACATAAGCCCTACAAGCGATTACTAGAACAGTTACATGTTTAAGCACACATTAAGTGACAATTGGTACTTGAGCACTAAAGCAGAAAGCCTTTACCATAATTGGATATTGCACTAAGCCAGAAAGCACCTGATTACGTCATTGCATCCCCTAGTAGGTGGCCACTACAGCAGAAAGGCACCATAACTTAGATAAATCTAGTCTAAGAATATCTACTAGGCAAGCATTTGCTTAGTATATAGACAGTACTCTCATGAGCCAATAACAAAGGTTTATTACTAACCACATTGAGCACATATAAAGTGACATCCAATTGATTTTCCCACACATTTTAATTGCTACATTTAGCAGTTAGATCTTGCACAATTCACTAAACAGTGGTTTTTCTGAGCAATTATCACAGAAGAATTATTGCACACCAACAACAAACCATCACAAGGAACTTTCTATCTCAGAAACTACTTCATCTGAGACCCTTTCAGGCAATAATCATTGCACAGCCCCAAACCTTAAACTGATCTAGGAAATCACCTACCAAGCTCTATATTTATGTACTAAACCTACACACTTTGGGTTTTTGTACTTATCTGCTATCCACAACTCAGCCCTTTGCTTATTTTTGCTAGGAAAGAAGCCAACCTAAGTCCTTCAGCTAATAACCTCAACTTGGAAGAACGACCAGGGATCCGATTCACTAAGTTTTCACTTACTCAGTAGTTGAGCTATTGTTTGATCTGTTAGGTTAGTTGTCTACCAATAGCTTATAGTGAGATTGGGCCTGGAGGATTTGTTTGAGGAAGTCACCTAGCCTTCTATTCATTCATTTTCCTTAGACATGATACCGCGCACCACCCATCTAACCCCTATCCAGTTGACGATATCATCAATGCCACCAAGTTTCTTCTCACCAGCTCTGCACTCTGTGTTGCCAGCCTAACCTTACTACCCAGCTTGGGCAATGCTGGCCCAAGTTCCCTTGGTCATTCAGACTATGACACCAGTAGCTCCACCTATCGTAGTTAAGCAGGAGCAGGTGTCCCTGCAGCAGCAAATACAACACCCTCAGGAGTGTGCCTTCTGCAGTAACACTTCCCATTTTATGAATAGCTGTCCTCATGTAGATGGCTATATCCAGACCAGTAAAGCTAGCTGAGGTACAGACGGCCAATTGTACCTTGCAGACAGTAAATGCATCCTGCACATCCAAGGGACTCACTGTCTCCAGGAATGCCTAGACCGAATGAGCAGCTAAGTTGCCACCACTTTGCCTGCCTTAGTCATCACTACCGAAATCGTTTCCTTATCTTACCCAGACACTAACACAATTTTAGAAATCGAACCATCGGTCTTCATGGCCCTGGTCAACAATTGGGATGCGGACCCCGAACCTGCTGCTATCAACCCTAACTTCCAACCTTACATTGCCCAGGCTTGGGCTAGCTTCCAAGCTGATAGGGCTAAGGACAAGGGGAAGTGCATCTGTTTTGATGGCGTGGAAATGCCAACCCACAAACCTGGTTGCTCCAGACCTTGGCCTGCCATGGTAGAGGAGATTGTATCTCCAGTGGTCAAGGCTACTTGCACAACTTGGTCTCCTACTCCAACTCCACCACCGACTGCTAGCATAGCTGCACTGACGGCTCCCACCACACTACTAAATAGTAATGATTCGCATTGAGCTACTGAAGCTAACAACCCCTCTCTCTCATCCACACAGTTCAAGTATTCATTCCTGCTTGAAGATGAAACTGCACCAAAGTGGATCTTGCAGCAGGTCTTAGAGGCCACCATGCCAGTTCTGGTCAAGGATCTCATTGCTGTCGCTCCAGATATGCGCAAGCAACTGCGTGACCAGTCCACGATGCAGCGCATCCAAGCCAGCACTAACGTTGTACAGGTAAATGAGCTTGCCGGTTGTGATCCCAGTGCTGTACTCCTTCACTTCAGCGACTGTGTATCATGGAGTGACGACAGCTTTATAGTTGCACATCATAGCATACCGCTTCGGTCACTTAATGCGAAAGTCCTCAGCATCTCTCAATAAATCTCCACCGTCCTCAACTCCAGCTTGGAGATTGTGGCCATGCCCCAATGGGTGTGGGAGTTACTCGGTCTCCTGGTCTGGTCTGACCACATCATGACCATGTCTAATGCTAACACCAGCACCGAGTCAACAATCGGAGTAGTCAAGAACCTCCAACTTGACTTTGGTAGGGGCAAATTCTGCCTCCAAGTGCAGGTGATACCCCACACCAACTTTGACTTGTTGCTTGGCCGACCCTTTCATTGCCTCCTATCTGTGACTACTAACAATTATCCCAATGGCATGCAAAATATCACACTCTAAGACCCTAACTTGGGCAAAGAGTATAAACTACCCACTTGGGCATGGACTGAAGGATATCCAAGGTGTCGATGCAGACTATCATGTGCCAACCACCAGTCCATCATTGAGGTGGGTTTTTAAATCTTGATGATCCACCTATGGGCTGGGGAGATTCCAAAATTGACATATTGCTAATGTTTCGTTCCCCTACCTCTATTTTCTTTTCCCCTTGCTGAAGCATACTCACAGATATTATCTCAGACATACCAGCACCCCCTATTTCACCCTTATACCCATATCTTTCCTCTACCTAGTCTTCTATTTCCACTGCCCATCTTTCAGCTTTCTCAGCCTCTTTTTCCTTCAACCATACTTGTCATATATGGGCTTACAAGCCAGTTGCTAAAAAAGTCCAGCCAGTCGTGGGCCCTCTTGAGGAGGAGTACTGCATGCTGCACTGTCTACCAGATGATCTGCTTGGCGGACTCATTCCATTATCCACTCACCCCCTGGACTTTGTTCCCAGACTTTATTTCACACAGAAAAGAGCTGATGCCCTCAATCTTGACTCTGCCAACTGGCTTTGGCCTGATGAGCTAAAGCTAGTCCAGTGGATCATTTGCAACCATGAGTCCACCTTTGCTTGGGTCCTAACCGAGTGAGGCCGACTTGACAAACAGTATTTTCCACCGGTCAAGATTCCAATAGTACCTCACACACTGTGAATACTCTGCAACATCCCCATTTTGCCCTCATCCTGGGATCAGGCAATCCAGATCATCAAAGACCGGATCACCTCTGGAGTATACGAACCATCAGCTGTAGCATACTAGTCTCGCTGGTTCTGTATGCTCAAGCAGGATGGCAAGACACTCCAGCTCATTTACGACCTTCAACTGCTCAATGCAGTCACAATCCGTGACTTATTGGTCCTCCCTTTTGTCGAGCACCTTGCCAAGTCATTTAGCGGTAGCTCAGTCTATGGTATGATGGACCTGTTCACCAGCTATAACCAGCGCCCCCTGCATGTCAAGTCCCGAGATATGACTATGTTCAATAGTCTACTTAGACTGCATCGCCTCACCACCCTGCCAATGGGACATACTAACGCCATCCAGATCTACCAAGCCAACATAGCTTTTATTCTCCAAGGCGAGATCCCATATCACATGATGCCCTTTATCGACAACCTCCCTGTGAAGTCTGGCACATCTCAGTACCAAAGTCCGGACAGGTCTTACAAGACCATTGCCAAGAATCTGGGTATCTGCCAGTTTATCTGGGAGCACCTCACCATTGTCCACAGGATACTCCAATAACTTCAGAACATCAATGCAACGGTCTCTGCCAAGAAATTTGTCCTTGCCACTCCGAACACCACCATCATTAGCCACAAATGCACCTTCAAAGGTCACATTCCACATGAGGTCAAAGTCCAGAAAATCTGTGACTGGCCAGAGTGCAAGAATCTGATGCAAGTCCAAGGATTTCTCGGCACGTGCGGTGTGGTACATATTTTTATCTGAAACTTTGCCTTTATTGCATGCCCCCTGGTGAACCTGACCTGCAAAGGCGTCCCCTTCAAATGGGGTGATGGATAATGGATGGCCATGACTTGTCTCAAGGACAAGATCATTAAGTCCCCTGCGCTCTGGCGGCTGGACTACAAGTCTGACCGAGAGGTTGTCCTTGCTGTGGACATCTTGGTCATAGCTGTTGAATTCATACTTTCACAGACTGGTGACAATGGTAAACACTATCCAAATCGGTTCTGCTCCATTAGCCTCACCAAAGTCAAAAGCTGGTACTCACAAGCGAAGCTCGAGCTCTATGGACTATTCCATGCTCTTCACTTGGTCTGAGTCTTTATTTTCGGAGTCCCCAACCTTGTTGTTGAAATGGATACCAAATACATCAAAGGTATGATCAACAACCCTGACCTCCAGCCAAATGCAACAATCAACTAGTGGATCGCCGGTATCCTCTTATTTCATTTTGAGCTTCATCATATCCTAGCAGACAGCCATGTCGGACCTGACAGTCTCTCTTGGTGGCTGCCTTCAGATAAGAACCTGCCTGAGATGGACAATGTTGAGGGCTGGCTTGATGATTCTTATTCATTTTGTGTTATACTTCTCAATGACTGGATGCTACCATATGCACTTAACATACCTTTACTTGGGACTTTGTGCCAGTCTTCTTCCCCTGAACATTCTACTTCCCCCTGCACCTCTTACGTACTTTTGCTTGCTCCACCTTCTCTTTCCCCACCACTTTCATTCTTCTCGGTCTTTTTTTCTACTGCATTTCCCCCAGTCTTATTCCTAGATGTTTCTTCCTCTTTCTTTTCCGCTTCAGACTCCATTTTGGAGCTGCCTACTATACCTTGGTCTTCCAGGGCCATTGTGAAAGAGGCTCGCATAGCCCTTATTTGCTCCTTTCTCAAAACTCGCCATCAACCTACTGACCTTTCCGACAGTGAGTTCCAAACCTTCGTCAACTCTGCCACAAAATTCTTCTTGCTCAACGGCTGCCTCTGGCGCCGAGAACCACATGGCCACCACCAATTGGTAGTGCTGGAGTCACACTGGTTTGGACTGATCAAGGAGGTGCATGATGACCTTAGGCACAAAAGTGTCTTCTCAGTCCAGATCCAGCTCCTGCTCCACTTCTGGTGGCCAATGCTCATTGATGATGTTAAATGTGTTATGTTTTCTTCGCCTTGTACCATAGTCTCACTTATCGGACTCCCTGTCACGTCTACAGTCATTCAACACGGCATCCTTACATCACTAATGTAGCTACTTAGTGATCCCCTTTTAGTCATTCAGGCAGTTCAGTCAGCCACCTCTTACCTACCTTGTCTTTGCATGGACCCTCCCTCATAGTATTTAAACCACGGGCATATCTCCCTGTTTCTCTATCTTAGTCTTACTTTCGAATCAAGTAACCACTTCCGATCCACTCTCCCAAGTGTCCCATTGCCCTTAGTCCTCATTCTACTATTTGAGTGGATACATTTCGTCACCACGGATATACCTGCCAAGCGATCGTGTTGCCCCTTCGTCTCCAGCCCAACCCTCAGTCGCACCCATCCCACCTTTGTCACAGTAACAGTCTTTACTGTCCTGTGGATGAACACTTCGTTGCAGTCACAACCAGCCCATTGGACTAGCTGTTACCCTTTGATAACCTTTGTTTCGCATTGGACTATTAAGTTCTGGAAAACCCTTTGCATCTACAAAAGTCGACCTAACCGCATGTGGTTGTAACAAAATGGTATATTTGTACTTGCCATGAGTACCAAGTCTGGCAGACCAACCAGTTCCATATTCCTCCTCTCGTTTCTGTCATTGGGGGTCTTTTTTGCAAGGTCCATATCGACACAATGCTGATGCCCTGCTCTGGTGGATACAGATATATCATTCAGGCATGTTGCACTCTGACTGCATACCCTGAATGGTGCATGCTCCACTTTGAGAACTCGGCCACACTGGCATCTTTTATTTTTGAGAACCTCCTTTGCCGGTGGGGTTCCCTTGCCAAGATTGTTACTGACAATGGCCTGGCATTTATCCAGGCCTTAGACATCCTCACCGACTGCTACCACATCTGCCATATTTGGATCTCCCCCTACAACTCCCAGGCCAATGGCATCATAGAACACCAACACTATGATGTCCAGGAGGCCCTCATCAAAATTTCCCAGGGGGGGGAGTCTTGCTGGCATATGGCCGCTCACTTGGTCTTTTGGGTCAAGTATGTTACCATACTTCAGTCTACCAGTTTGTTCCCTTATTTTATGGTTCATGGTGTCAAGCCACTTTTTCCATTCAACCTCTCTGAGGCCACCTTCCTCTTACCACCACCAGATACTGGCCCCTATCCCTGGCCAGACTGATTGCTTGAAGAGCCCACCAACTCCAGAAGCATCAGGACAACTTGGAATTAATCCACGAGCATGTACTCAAGGCTTGTTTTGAGTGCGTAAAACGCTTTGAAACCACTTTCAAGAACTGAATCAAGAACTTCGACTTCCACCCAGATAGTCTGGTCCTAGTTCACAATACCCACATGGAAAAGGAGCTGAACTGAAAGACAAAGCCAAGGTACCTTGGTCTGATGGTGGTCCTTTGCCAGACTACTAGAGGATTGTATCTCTTGGCCGAGTCGTTCAGTGCAGTCTCTCGACTCCAATACGCTGCATTTTGGCTCATTCCTTACTATCTGTGCTTCCACTCACCCATTCCAGTCATGCAGCTCACCAGCTTAGACGATGAAGACTTGGATCATATGGTAGGAGAAGATGTTGAAGAGCCAGATGAAGAAGACCAAGATGGTCTGGACAACGCCTAGTCCAACTGGCCTTGTATAGAATCTTTCCTTACCTCTGTTTCATCCTGGGATTCATCTAGTAATTTCTCTCATACTTCCACACCCTCATTCAAATGAAACAGATAAAAATAAAAATAAAAAATCACAAACTCTTATATGTACTATATTGGACCTCAGAACACTGATCGCTGAGCTTCGGACTACCAAGCCATACAGTGGCTCAAATAAGTGTCCCAATGTTGGGGCATTTTGGAAAGATATGACATTTGCAAGAGAACCAAAATATATTAGCTCTAACCCTTGCTGGGTAATTGATAACCCTAACCCTTGCCCTGAT
>JBBPSN010000423.1:0-18838 GCA_038093615.1 Austroboletus olivaceoglutinosus | reverse complement strand
GTTGCGAGGCAGGGCGCTGACGGCGTTGTCGGCGTTCGTTGCATGGACCGGGTTTATGCTCTTTGGGTGAGACGGGTGATCTGTAGATATGATCAGGGCATGACGTCATGTCGGCATTACTGACCGCCGGCCAGGTTCGCCATCAGCTAGGTGGTCGTGGATGCGAGCCATCCCAATCACGCGACGCGTGGTCGTCATCTACGTAAATGGAGTCGACGTTGGCTCGCGGCGGACCATCCTGACGCTGTCCTTGCAGGAAATCAGATGTTTGATCCGTGCGTTCTCCAACTTGTAGCTCGGTGATCGTTATTGGCGGGTGCATCATGGTCGTCGGCGCGATCCTACAAACGACCTCGTACAGCTACGCTCAGTACACATCATCACCGGTCTCGGAAACGGGCTCAACGTGAGTACACTCTTGGACCGGGGGTGCGCGCTCATTACCGCATATAGACGTCGACCGTGCCCACTTGTCATGCGGAATGTTCGCCTGAGGTAGTTTGATCATTATCAAAGGCCAAACGAGCCATCAGCCATGCTCGCACAACGGCGAACCCTCTCCCTGACGGATCCGTATCTTTCCACCTGTTCAGAACAGTGGCATGGAACTCGTACGCCCGAGGTTCGATCTTTGAACGAGGAAGGTATTCTTCGACTGTCCTACAAACTAGGTGCGCACATCAATGTCCTCATCCATTGACGTGGTCTAGTACCATCTCATCACAATGAAAAGGTGAATACACTCTGCCTGACGGTGCAATATCTCCTCCACCTCATCCAACCCATGATTCAATTTCACTCCCGTTCCTGCATCAACTTGTTCCACTACTACAGATTTATCGTCTGACAATTCCATGACTTTAACACTCTTACGTGGCTCGATTCAAGAATTCCTATAACTTTTGATCAAGCGTATATAACCGACTCGCATAAATATATTGCACCCAGTCCACGCAAGACAAGCACCGTCACTGCGCCGCGCTCCCATCCTCTTCACGCACCTGGAACGCCTCCTCCAACTCCCTCACCCTCGCCTCCCACACCTTGGCCTCCTCCAGCGTGCTCTCCAACGTCCGAATCTCTTCCAGCACGCGAATGAGATCGCCCGCGGCGGCAGGAGGACCCTGAGACGCGGTCGTCTGACGTGCAGATGCAGACCCGGCCTGTGTAGCGGCGACAGCGTCACCGTGCGAGTCCAGACCAGGTTCTGGAGAACTAGAGTTTGAGCTTGCAATGGGCGTAAACGTCCATTGTCCAGTGCCATCTCCGACCAATGTGAGCAAATGCGTATGGTACCTCATCAACGAGGGTCTAAAGAGTCGTCAGCGACACCAAGAGCAATAACAAAGACTTTACACGCACCTCAGAGAAATCGTGATGAGCGAGATACCAAGCGACTTGGCGTGCTCGTACATCTGACCCTCGACGTCGCTCGACACGGCACTCGTGCATTCTGTCCCAACGTCATGAGAGCCAAAACCCAAACTAGCCCAACACGACGTACCATCCAGAATGGCAAACTTGGGCCGATGATAAAACACGCGCGATAGCGACATCTGCCAACAAGTCACGCTCGGAAACCATCACGACGACCAAGACGACGTACCCGCTGCTTCTCCCCTCCACTCAACACGTCCCGCCACTCCTTGACGGTCCCCCATCCGCCCTCTCGCTCGACGAGGTACCCCAAATGTGCCGCCTCCAAAATGGACTGCAGTTCCTTCAACCCCGCCTCCCCGTCCCCACCATGAAACCCGTAAAACTCACCCAACGTTTGCGGATAAATCACCTGCTTCAGCAGCGAACCCGTCACCATGTACGCGCGCTGCGGGACGACAAACACCCCCGGTCGAGGACGCCCGCTCGTCGCGTCAACGTCGGGCGTGGGACGCGTGACGCATGCACAGGCACAGGCACCGCCGGGTGCCCAGAGACCCGCCAGGACGCGCGCGATGGCAGTCTTTCCAACGCCGTTGGAGCCGGTGATCATGAGATGCATGCCGGGACGAAGGGCGAAACTCAGCGCTCGGACGAGGGTCGTTCTGGATCCGGAAAGATGGTCTAGAGACTCTGTGTCGTCGTCAAAGGAAATATCTTTTTCCTTGGACGAATCATTGGGCGTCGACGAAGGAAGCGAGAGAGAAGGGATGCAGACGTCGACTTCCCGTAGCTCAAAGGTGTTGCCGTCGCCCGGAAGAGGAGATGGCAGCGCCGTAAGACTATGTAGGGTCGATAGAAGGGTATATAACCTAGAGAAATTTCAAGTCATGGTGTCAATTGGACGATTGATCTCAACGTACCTTCCGGTTAAACCAGCGACCTCGACCAAATCCTTGTACGCGTACATGAGTCGGCCGCCTGCATCCGCAAGCGAAAGCAAGAGTCTACGATTAGATATATACGCTGAGAATCAAATAGTCAGTACGATCACATGGAACCATCGAGACGACATACTCTCTGTACGTTCTGCGACGACGCCATCGTGTGCATCTCGACCCCTTTCCTCGCCTCGTTTGCGCGTAAACAACAACGGAACGGCAATCAGTCCGTAGCCAGCAGCGCTCCACAAATACTTGATCACGAAATCTTCTGTCCACTCGTACGCGATGCGGATCTTGTAGATCGAATTGACGTGTTTGATGAGACGCAGATAAGCGCGAGTGAGAATGTCGTGCTCGATGGGACCGCCGTTGTAGAATCTGTACAGATTTGGTAAGGTTTCAGAGATATAAAGCGTCAGAAACAAATACGTGCGCGACTTCTTCGCTCTCTCTCCCAACCCGTCCAACGCCAGCCCGGTAATCACCCTCTAAACGAGCCTCGATAGCAGCGAGACGACCAAACGCGGGCGTGACCGCTTGAAGAATCTAGACAATACATGGGCATGCCTCGAGCACGGCATGGAACGACATCGACATACCTTGCTCGTCAAATAATAATTTCCAAACAACAGAAAAGTGCCTCTAAAACCGAGGGAGCGCGAAAGCTGCGACGTAAAGAGCAACAGATCAAGCGTCGGTTTCATCAAGTTCCCACTGTAGCACGTGGGTCAATGCCGCACACGAGAGCCGAACAAGACACCCACTATATGCCCGCGACACTCTCCGACCACGACTCGACATCGGCGGTGACATACTGATCGACGCCCTGAAGGGGGACGCGGTAATAGCGAAGGTGAGGCGCGGACGAGAGATAGAGGTCGTGGATGTACCGCGTGAGACGATTCCGGAACCGCATCGAGAGCTTGGACTGCAGGTAGCGGATCTGGGGCGAGAAGTCAGCAAAGCGCTACATGCGCACCGGACGTGCCACGCACCATGGAGTTAGTATAGATGCTCGGGACGGCGAGCACGAACCAGAGCGCCAAGCCTCCGAGGAAGCCGTATCCGTTCGCGCTGACGAGGTCTCTGACGATGCGGCCGTCGAGCTTGGCCACGGCGATGCTGAGGACGGTGCGGAGGACAAGGAAGCAGGAGTGAGCGAGGAGGAGGAGGGATTCGTGGGAGTGAATGGACGGGATGACGATGCGGAGGAGGGACCTGAGTTGCTGCCAAGAAGAGAGTGAGAGCTTGGACTTGGAGTTTCCATTCTTCTGTAGTGCGTGAAGGGGGAAGAAGCGGGCGTCGCGGGCAAGATCTCCCTGAGCATGGGCGAGGAAGGCGATGGTGTCGGGAGGGGGGTCGGCGGTGTGCGGGGGTGAGGAGCGGAGGAGGGCGGAACGGAAGACGAGGAGGGAGGCGAGGAGGAGAAGGAGGGAGTGACGAGAAGAGTGTTGGCGGAGGATTTTCGAGAGGACGGCCATCGCACCACTCGGGTAGATCAGTCTTCTAGTATTATTACTTAAAGCCATGTCCCTCCCCACATGCATGTGATTATCCGGATCATAACAACTACACGTCTCCACCATCCCCGAGACCAACAACACTCCACATAATCACCACATGAAACAGCCCCAGCATCACACAAACCTGCAGTTGCTCCGAGACCGTGTCTGCCATGGCTGCAATCGCCAACACGCCCACCACAGCCGGTCGCTGTTGCACATCATCCCAGCACACCGCGATCGATACCGCCTGCGTGCAAACACGTCAGTCACGTCGTCCGTCTCAACGTGGGATGCTACCTTGGATGCCAACATGCACGCTTTTACACTCCTTATGAATGCCTCCCGCGTCGCACGTATACCCAGTATATGCCCGATGTCTCCAATAAACTGCCGAGTAGTAGTTCCTTCATCGTCCTCACGCAGCGGTGGTGAAGGAAGACGAAAAGGCGGTCTCTTTTCGACCCTCAGTGGAGATCCATGGCTTGCATCGTCCTGACCGATTGCGTCGTGGTCCCGTGGCTCGGGAATGTGGTCAGGAACGGGTGGCAGCGCACGTGAGCCACTTGAGCTCAGGTCCCGACGTCCCTCTTCAGTCGACCGTCTGACAGGAATCAGTGACCCCGAGGACGCTCCGTGGGTTGACGTCACAGAGTTAAACTGAAATATCAACCATGCTTGGGTTACACCATCGTCCGTCCAAGCTCTCGCATACGTACCCTGCCTTCTCGCATCGCACTCACGATCCGCTCGCTTGTCGGACGTACCAAGGGATTGACGCTCAAAAGGCCTTCCAACAACAAGAGGAATGCACGTGGCAAATGTCGACTTTCAAACGCTGCCGTCAAAGAAGATGTAGTCCGGAACCTGAGACCCGTCAATCATGCTCACGACGACCAACTGCACCGCCTTACCCTGGATAAGCACAGATTTCCCGTTCTAATTTGTTCATCTTGTCTGCTTCATCCATGCCGCTTGCCTCGCCTTCCGTCGCGTACCGATATGGCAGTCGGAAGAAAATCATCTTGTGCAAAATCATTCCCAGCGACCACATATCAGATTTTGAATCAACTTCTTGAAGAAGGCCCGTCGTGGGGGAGGGCAGAGACTCCGGCGAAGCATACTCCAGTCTGTGCGACAGACATGAAGAAATATTCTTGGCAAAACGGTAGAATGGATTACTTACGTTCCCGTGTTTCCAGAACGCGGACCAGAAGAGTGGATCATATCTCGAGACGTTCCAAAATCAGCCAACATCGCACGGGGTCTGGACAATGCGTGACGTTAGTTTCTTTACACAAAGAGAAGTGGCATAGGTGGAGGCACTTGCATAAGCTCGCCTTCGTCCCAGGTTAGCAGCACGTTTCCCGGTTTCAAGTCTAGGTGCAAAATCGACTTGTCATGCTACGGGACAGTAGGTCATCGTCGTAGCATAGTAACGGGTGAGTCGCACGAACCAAGAATGCAAGACCCTCGACCACATCAGAGAACAGGCTCTTGACCTCTTCTGCACTAAGCAGGTGAACGGCCTTCAAGGTCGAGCGTCCAGCTACATGACCACCCAAGCTCTCTGCCATCTCTTGCCGAAGGCGCTCCCGTTCCTCTGGGGGAGCGCGCCTCATGGCACGAAAGGCTCGAATGCGCGCTGAAGCTGACTGGACGTCAGAGGAAGAGTCGGGATTGGAGGTAGACCGCATGTGAGGTAGCCTAGTGGGTCGTCCCAAACGCACGTTGATCAAATCATCCAGACTACACTCCTTTCAGCATGGTAGCGGACTGAATCAAGAACTAGACGTACCTTCCTCCTTCCGCCCATTGCATCAACACGCTGTAAATGTTTATCAGTTGCGTCTGTAGAGAGAATCATTGGACCAACTCAACTGTAGCGCTGGTACTTTGGGTCCAAACGCAGAAAATTGACACGTCTCTAGCCATGCATGATGATACGTAATGATATTCCGGTGGCGAAGGCTTTCCAGTAATCGAATCTGCCACCTGATGAGGTTCGTTCCGATTTATAGGGTATCACGCACCTCGCGCAAGATGCCCAGGAGATACGAGTGGGACTCTCCAACGGCGATTTTCTTCACGGCAAAGTGACCTAGAGGGGTAAAAGCGTCGGCATAGTCCATTGTATACAAAAGTCTTTCCATGCACACCGAGTGGATTGCCGTCCAGCACGTGCTACAAGCATCACGAGTCAGCCACACACGAGCGAGAGACACGCAGGCGCGAACCTGGCAGAGATAAACGCTCCCGTTGGCACCCATTCCCAGCCGATATTCTTCCTGAAAGAAGGCCTTGAAGTAGCCCTCGGCCATCGCCTCGCGGGGGAACGCAGATGCTCTTCCGCCGTTGCCGAGGGACGGCGGATTCGACGGGCGCGAGTTCTCGTTGGCGATCGCGAGCAGCTTGAAGTAGTTGGACGCGCGACTCTGAGAACCGCCCGGGTGGTCGTCTTCGTCGTCGCGTGCGCTGTGTGCGAATCCAGGCGGAAGCGGGCGGTGACAGAATGGGCAGGGCGAATTGGGACGGTCAGGCACGTGTACGGCGGGGGACTTGTGGATGGAGAGGGCATGTGAGGTCGGGTTGTAGAGGACGACCTGGTTGGAGGCGTGCAGGATGGGCTGCCATTCTGGTTCTAATGGTGCCAGCGCCACCAGGGCTTGGTTCGGGGAGGGAGGTGCGCTTTCTTCGAACATCTTGGGTGTGAGCGTTGAGGCAGTACCGAAATGAAAATGATGCTCAGGTACTGCGCACACTCTCGCTGTGACGAGATGGCAACCCTAAAAGGAAATTCAATCGGTGTTGTCGTCGAGACTATCAGCCAGACGTCGCATCCCCAGCTCCAAGCATACGCTCGAAATCTGGGGCGATCGAGGCTCTGACTGGATCCAAACAACGCCGTGCAGTCTGGGCTGAATACAATTGCCACATATCGCTAGCGTATGATTTCGAAAGTCGGGTACTTACCGATCCATAATGGGGTGGTCTCGCGCCGAGCGTTCAGGCGCGACGTCTTTCATCGATCCCCCGCAAGAATCGGGTTGTTAGGCACACGTTCGTCCCATACGATGCGTGCAAGAACTTGGCGACGTTGAATTCGGCCGCGGATTTCAACATATTTTTTTTTCTCTCAGCTTGATTGTATATGTACGATTGACACACCTCGTTCATCGGCCGAGATCCAACCTGAATGACCGGATTCATGTCTTTCCCGAGTTAATTGTGTTTTCCTACTTGGGGCCCGAAAAAGGTTTCCCGGCTCACGTTTTTACTATGTGATTTGAGTCCTGAGTCACGTCCGACATCTCCCAAGTTCCCATCCCCCCCCTCTGTCATGCCTCGTCGTCCCCTTCCCCTTTGCCATGCTTACTCGTTTTCTCATTTCATGTACAGTACATGGTTATAAGTAGTATACATATCGTGACATGAGTGGACGGTCTCGATTAGATGTAATCAAGTACATGATGCAATCCATCCGGTCGTGGCCCTTTTCGAGAACCATCTGGTGAATCGCACCTCGTTGCATTTATGCCTTGGCGAGACGGAAGCATAATGAATAAGTTCGCGCAGGTATGCCACGTCAAACCACCGTAAAACAATGGGCGATAGGAAAGACCGATCGTGGTAGCGTGCGTTTTCACGCATTCACGGCCGATCAAGCGCCCGAGCAGCCCTGAAATGCCCCGATCACAGAGTGCTTGGGAACAAAAGAGACTCGTACTGGCCGACTCGAATCGCGCCAAAGTGACTGGGAGGATTCAATTTACCGATAAGAGATATGGAATCATGTCAACCGCCGCAGGGCAACGCCACGAACTCGTATACGGATGGGTGACATGACGCCGAGGCACCAGTCGGTGACTTATCGTTAGGCACCGCCACGCCGCCCTGGGAATACAACCGCTATGACGACGCCACATCATCGGCCTCCTCGACGATTTCTCCAAACGCAGTCAACTTGATATCGTTTCATCGCGCCGCTGTGATATGGGAATCCCCGTCAGCCCCATTTCGCAAGACACGGCCAAGGGCGGAGGTAAAGGGCAGAGGTGCATGCGCACCGCTCATCGCATCATCTCCTGTAGTACGCCGAACTGAAATATGGGAAAATGTCACGCACGTGCTGCTAGGTAACCACAAGCTTAATGGACGTCGTGTGGCGGTTGGGTCGATCACTGATGCCGTCCTCTGCGGTGTTCGTTGGTCTTTTAAATAAATCGCCCCTGCCAGCGCATGCCAAACTGACATTCCTTTCCATTATCCCGTCCTTCCTTTCCATCATCGTTTACGCATTCGCCGGACGTTGTTGACAACCAGTGGATGTTTAATTCTCCATCCCTTCTAGAAATAAGCACGCACCCTGCGGCCTTTGGTTCGGCGAACGTTCTGTGTAGTGCTGCGCGCACCGCCCTCTCGCTTCGTTTCAAGTCTCGGTCTCCAGGAAAACTGATTTATCATACGACGTCTCTTTTCCCCTCTCCTACACTGGAACCATGCAGAAGCTACTCCGCCTACGCCAGTTTATTCACGACACTCACTTGTTTCACCACGATGTCTTGGCGAAATCAAGGGAGGAGCCGTCGCCAGGTGAGCGTGCACCGGCGTTCCTAGCATAGTATGTCCGTCGACTCACCACCTCCCAAAAAGGTGCGCGGTCGCCCGTAGCCGAGACGCCCAAGCTATGGCCTCTTCACACATCCATCCTCAAATCGGCACATTCTCAGTCGGAGGAGTCACCCACTTCAGCGTCCACGCTCAAGGTCCAACCCCTCCTGCGGTCGCCATTGACACCTTCCTCTCCCCATCCAAGTCAAACGTTTACCTCGAGTTCAACCTCGAGTTCAGCGGGCCGCAAGACTCGCAAATCGAGTTGCCTTGACGACAACTCGAGTAGCGGGCGGATGTCCAGGGTGTCCAGGTCAGCATCTACCGGTCACGCAGAACGTAAAACATTGTGGTCTGTCGACGACACATTCCTTCCGCAAGCCAAACCCCCTCCGCCACTCAAAACGATCCGACATGCACGGAATCGTTCCTACACCAGCGCGCCTGCCCCTAGTGAGATGACTAGTGGATCGTCGATGCTCTACCGTGCGTCGTCGCGAGCATCGCTAAGAATCCCTTCGAGGCTATCTCGTTCGCCGCTACGGGGTCCAGACTCTCAGGTCCTAGATGTTTCGTCCAAGAGCCGACACGATGCGGACTTTGAACGTTTCGAATCTCGGTTGGTGGAGCCGACTCGAATGTCCAAAATTTCGGATTCGTCGAGCTTTACGGGGGATGTCGTTTTCGCACCGTGCGGAAACAGATCTAGTGGGGTGAATACACCTCCGCCTTGTCATGCGGGGCTATCTGAAGCTGTCTCGGAGAGAGAGGGGGATGAAGGCAACCCGGCTGGAGGGCGCTGGGTCACCTGTGAGCCGATTGCGGAGAGCAATTCCAAGGCTGGTGATCGTTCCCAAGTCTCCACCCGTCTCACTCGTGGGCCGTCTGAGGTTGTCCCGGAGAGAGAGCGCGATGAAGGCAAGCCGGTTGGAGGGCGCTCGTTCACCTGCGAGCCGATTGCAGAGAACAGTTCCAAGGCCGGTGATCGTTTACAAGTCCCCACCCGTCTCAATCGCATTCGGTCGCTGAGGAAAATGCGGCACTTGTTCGACTCCGGAGGGCCGAAGGGAAAAGCTTCCGCCACTCGGGGACCTTCATCGCCAGACGTAGTGGTCAGCATACAGTGCTACGAACACAATGAATGGCACGAGGAGGCCATGGCGGACGTGATCCCAAAGCTGAGGGTGCTCAAGCGCTCAAGCTCAAGTAGGAAGCTGACGTGATTAGACCCACTAGGTCGTTGGAGTCATTTGTGTATTTTGTAGGCAAGCATTCCCCCCTATGCGCCAAGGAGATTACCAGGTATCCCATGATTAATTGATCGTCCCCGTACTGTATTGTAGACGGAGCACATGCAATTGTTTTTAATTATATTTTATTTCCTCTAGTGGCGCGTCATGTGAGAGTAGAATGAAGCTCAACGGCAGGATTCACAGCCTTTTCAGTGGCGACGTTATATTATGCCATAATATCTGCGACCTCACTGACAGCCATGGCTGGGCCAAGTTCCTGGGTAGGTGGAGACGTCCAACATAGCCATCGTCGGTCGGTAGGTACAATTTATTGTCGGTGCAAAGAGGCACGATTGACGGATCCGCAAAGGGGCGGAGCCGATGAAAAAATAGAACGAGAGAACAAAAAATTTGTTCAGACGGGGGACAGGGGAACGGCGGCGTGGGTAAGCTGTTGTGTCCATCAATCCTATGTACGTCGAATCATATGCGTTGGGAATCGGCGATCACCGGTCCACGGATGCGACTAATGTGAGAGCCTCCGAGGGCGCCTTTCGTTGTTGTCTGGTTCTGGCCTTGGAGCCACGGCGATTACACACGTCAGGGACAACCTCGGAGACATAGGCGGACCACGATGCTGTAGGGTCCGCAATCGAGGTTAATAAAGCAAGGAGGCTCGATTAGGGAGGGGCGAGACGTGTGGGCCCATCTGTGAAATTGGTAGTTGGAAGGTTCGTGTTCGAAAATACCGGCGAGGCTAGACTAGGAGGAACTCGGAGCCAACGTGCCAGTAATAGTATTTCAATGACGCTGCGCAGTCCGAGACCTAGACGCAGGATAAAATGACTCTACTGTTAATTTTATACGTACCACTGCAAGTGCGCAGTCCAAGGTTGAGTTGGTTTCGGAGAAGCTTGTCAGTCGATGTGTATTAGATAAGCAACTCCCTTTCGGACGATCGTCCGCTGATGTGGCTCAGCACGTTCGGTCTTCTCGCCGCTCACTATGATTCAGTCTTCCTCTCACGATATCACGTCAACGAAACAAAACGGGAATTTGTTGTTCGTGTTTCGTACTAAATCGCATTGCAGATAACGACACCGACATCCAGACGTCTTGTCTTGTGCGGGGGACTGCTCCACCCACGACATGTTTCTACGACGCTTTTGCGGGCTCGATCGCTACAGCAATCCTCGTTTTATTTGTCGTACAAATTTACGCGACCATAATATAAAGGAATTAGAACTAATTTTGGGGTTATCGCGCGCAGCACTAAAACGGACCTGTCTGTAAATGGTATGTCTTGTATTACTTCTCTACAGCTGTTGATCCATTCGACTCGTTTCCTAGGTATTCCATACAGACGTTCTATGCATGGTATATTTTCTGCGTTCCACGCACTCATACGCTGCGAAGCTATGCATCCAGGCTTCCCGGGTGTTTTCGGATATGACGACACATTCCTGCACTTTAGCGCCGACGGTCCCCTGTAAAGCGGTGCTGCCAAAGCGGTGCGAATCCTAGGACCACCGAACGTCATTTGCGCCGCCTCTGCCCTCATTGCGACACCGAGGCCGTCCAACGCCCCCCGAGCAAACCGTCGAGCCTGGTGATGGCGTCGGTACCCCACATTGGCGGTGGGGAACCACAGCCTTGATGCATTGTCTTCCGCGTCCCCGCGCCATCGCAGCCCCCATGCCGATTCGATCGCTTTGAGAATGACCGCATTGACGTGATGCACTGGAAAGCCTATCATGCTAAATAGGACAACACTTCAATCTGCGCATTCCATCATTTTTTTCCTCGCTCGCCAAAGCGTTCTCGGAGAGGACACTGGATTATTTAAGACACTTATGTACCTCCTGTCGCATGTTCCTTCTTGGTTAGTGTCCCCACCCATCATGTCCTCACATCAAGAGTAAGTTTTCTTTGCGTATTTTGTGGCGAGGCGCTAACCTTGTCGTCTAGTTCGTATTATTATGACGAGAATGACTCGGAACGTGTAGAACAACAACTTTCGTACCTGGGGCAAGCTGGACCACCGGCCACCACGGTGGACGGTGAGACGGCTTGTGATTATCCCCCAGATAGCTTTCTACAGGGTACGCCGTCGCAACAACTTGGTGTCGGGACTGACGCCACATACAATGATGTGGGTTTACTCCCCCCTTTCGTGCCCACTCTTTAATCGATTGTCCTGGATCTCTAGGATTATTATTATTCTTCCCCCGAATTGCCTTTTTACGATCGCACAAGTTTTGATTACGGAGGTGCCCTGGATCAGTTCACTTTTACCCCTCAGGAGCCGGTCCGGGACTACCCCGAGCAACAATTCGCGCACGACACGTACGGAATGGATCCTTTCCAGGTCAACCAGACCTCTCTACCACTTCCTGGTCCTTCAGCAGCTGTTTTCTCATACTCTTCATACACACCGCTTTCTTCGTTGGATTGTGGGGGACCTGTGGATCGGACCGATACTACAGCTGCACGGCCCACCCTTGATAGCACGCGGCAACTCGATGGGGTTAACACAGGGATGGAGTTTCCTAATATGGATAGCGAGCAACGGTACAGCCACCTTGGCCCTGTGGCGATTCCCGGCCCCTCCAATCAAATTTTGGCCACAGGGCCCAGCCGCCAGACGAGCTCACCCGAGAGAAAGCGATTATTGCCGTCGCCCGCCGCTGAGGAACATTCGGTTAGTGCTGTATGCGAATTCATGCACTACAATACAGCTGACATGGAAGCAGACAGCAAGGAGAGTCTTGCCCCGCCACGATGGTGCACAGGGTGTGCACTCGATGCCGTCGGATACGAACAGGGGCCACAGTCGTTTAGATATCTCTGGCCATGGACCTTTAATTCCTCAGGAACGATATACAACAAGCAGCATCTCGTCATACAACACTCCTGAGCACTATCCTCCCATCTCCTTTAATTTGGATAACCCGGAACGGATTGGGATCCCGATCGCTGATATTCTGGATAAGACGGAGACATTTACTCATCTCTGGGACAGCGGACACACATTTAACATGGGGAAGAAGACGTTTACTCTGCGCATTCAGGTGAGCGTGCCGGCCTTGTGCCGTATTCTTTTTTGGCCTAACACTGAACCGCCTTATTTCCAGTGGCCTGGGTACAAACCTTGGGCCAAGACAATTGCGGCCATGGACTGGAGGAAATCGCGTGGTCCGATTACACGTGCGAAACTCGCTGAAGCGACCGCAACAGCCATCCGGGACTTGCTTGGGGTTAGTCCTTATCTGGTTCGATAGTAGTAATTGTATGCTCATAGCCTTTTCGCTAGAAATACCGCGACGAGCCTTGTGACCCCGATTACGTGCAGTGGAACGTTGGACCGAACGGCATTCAGCTCCATCAGATATGCCTTGTGGAGTTGAATCAAGTGTCCAAGGGCAGCTGGCAACCCAAACTTTGTTTGCTTGAACCTCGCCTGTGATGCTTCCTCAAAGTCCTTATTCCTGGTTCGCTATAGAGCACATTCATTCTCTTTTTCGCTTCATGATATTATTTTCTCGGCATTGTTTATAACCGTTTCCTTCTCTCGTCATTCTTCAAAACACGGGCATATATCCTCTTGGTACTTATCTAGTTTGCACTCACACCGGATCCGGACAGACCTACGATGTGAGCGCTTTGGTCGCCACATTCGATTTATCATTCCTCGTCGCATTACTGAATAACCGTGCGCTCGCACGACATGGCATAGATAACTATACGGCATTGGTTTCTAGCATCGCTTTCTCTCTGTTCCTCTTATCTCATACGTTGGGTCTCTCGGGGTTTCTTCGCGATCATCCGATTTAAAGCCGGCCTTTTCTTATTTTTCTCGTTAAATATTGTTACGTTCATTGGACATAAATCAGACGCAACTGGGTTGTGTTGTCAATACACATTTGTTTGGAACAAGGTTGCAATGTGGCGGAGTTATCGCTGTGTTTGAAGGAACTGCGATCGCGGCGTTCGCTGCACGAATGATGCCAACGTCGTCGGCTAACTCTCTAGCCCTGAACTATTGGATCGACGAGGTCTTGTACCCTCTGGACGTGGTGACTTACGTGTCTGTTGTGCTGCCAGCCTTGTCCCAATTGTATTACTCTACTCTCACATGCCGATGGCGACGGGCACCCCAACCGACCATGAACCGATGCGATGCACATCACTCACGTTCGTCCTCCCGCCGGCTCACGTCTCTAAATTCGGTCCGAGAGCAGGCCGCGTTACGCTCACGCGCGATGTCGGCGCCGATGGAACTCCCGACGGCGCCACAACCACCCGAATCACGCTCGACACGCCCGCCATCCTCGTCTGTACCTCTCGGGGCGTCGTGCCTCACTTATCGCGAGACCACACGAACACGTCGGACGCGATCCGGTGGATAAACGTCCCGTTCGAGTCCTTGTGAGTGGTTCCCTCTTGGCGCGCGTTTGGATCGACAGATTTGTACACAGTCTCGAGCAAGATCCACCTGTGCCGACGTTGCAGAGCGGTCCGCGTCCGCTGCATGCGTTCTTGGGGTTCGACGCGGATCGGCACATCGCTTCGCTCTGTCTTCGAAATCCGCTCGATACGCGGGAGATGCCGCCGAATGGGAACACGTATGTATCTGCCAACTGCGTTCGGGGCGTTCGCAAGGTGTGATCTTTCGATCAATGTGTATTTTATCTGACGACGGCGTTGGCTCTTTTTTATTTTATTTTTGTCGTCGGGGTGCTAGGTGACGCTGTCCGACTGGCGCGAGTACGTCTACAAGATGCAGCCCGACATCATCTTTGCGCTCACCGACGCGCCGTGTACACCGCCTCCGTACTCTCAAAAACGCATCACGAAGAGCATTGAGCGGAGTGCGGCGTGGGTCGCGGATCTACTTCGACCTCTGCCTCATGACGCTACTGGCTCGTCTGAATCGGACGCGCATCGACTGTCACGTCATCCGCTCAATGTCCTTGTCCACATGGCAGGTGGAACGTCGATACCTGCCCGCGAGGCGTTCGCCCATGGACTCCAGGAAACACTCTACGGTCCGGAAGCAGAGATCGTCAAGCCACTCCGATGCCTCGACGAGGGTATCTCTGGCTACGTGTTCGATCTCGCCACCCTGCGCGGCATTACGCCGGGCCCTAACATATCACAGCATCAGAGCCTCCCCGACAGCTTTCTCCGACTCGAGTGCTCAGACATGTTGCAGCATCCAGAGTCCATCGTGGATGCGCCGACCCCCAACGCGACGGGGGAAATCAGTCTGATGGAGTCGAGCGTATTGCCCGTGGCCGAGCCGTCGGATTTTCCGCACGACGTCAACGTCGCGTCTTTGCTCAAGGCATCGCTGAGGGAACTCCCCGAGCGAAAGCTGCGGCTCGTGACGGGGATACGCTCTCCTCACGAGATGCTCCGCCTCGTTCGGGATGTTGGCGTCGATCTGTTTGACGTTGGATGGGCGATGGTCGCTGCCAACATTGGCGTCGCGCTCGATTTCGTTTTTCCCGTGCGTGCGACAGGGGATGGGGACGGGCGGTGGCACCTGGGACACAACCTGTACGATCCCATCTATGCTCGTCAGTTTGTTCGTCTCGCGGACGCGCTCGCTGGTGCGGGTGAAGGTGGAGGGCAGGGCGCACCGGAGCCGAGCTTGCACGTCTGCCCGTGTATCGCATGCTCGCCCCTTTTGCCGACCTCGCGCATTCTACATAGCGCCGTCGATAAACGGTCGTACGCTCCTAAGAGCGAGGAAGCAAGCCCGCGGTATGGGAAACCACACAGTCGAACCTACGTCCACCACCTCCTTCACACCCACGAGATGTCTGCGCACACGCTTCTCGTGGCGCACAATCTGGCCGTGGTGTCTGCGTTTTTAGACGGCGTCAGACGCGTGTGGGCGAAGAGTGAGGACGAGGGCAGGAACGTGCAATTCGCGCTCGAGGTGGACAGGTTTCTGAATACTTACGAAGAGAGTGGGGAGCTGTTCATTTGTGCGAAGAAGGATTGGGAGTGTGTTGATAGAGCGAGAGGAAAGGGGAGGCTTGCTAGAGAAAGGGATAGGCGGGATGATCAGGCGGAATGACGAGGCGTTTGGGACGTCGTTGAAAAATCTACCCTTTTTCACGGAGACGCACGTTGTTCACGCTTGCAAGGACACACTGCACAGGTTAGGCAGGAAAGACAGTATTGAATGATTCTACGTAATGCAATATCTCTATCACTTGAAATGGCATCCAGCGAGTCAGTCCAAGGGATACGAAGAGAGGAAAAAAAAACTACCATTTGGTACCTCGTGAGCGTACAAGTATGCTAGTGGTGCGATTCTGTTTCCCTCGCGATCTGAGCAGCGTATGGGTTCCTGGGATCTTTGGCATAGGCTTCCGCTGAGGTGTATGTGAGTCGAGAGGGCAAAGAAGAGACTGAGAACCACGTACAACGGACGGCAAGGTCTTGCATCTGGTTGACGAGGTAAAAGGTGATCGCGGACGCAGCAATGAAGGGTGCCAATGGCTTCACGACCTGTTGAAACCAACGACACGCCGCCGCACACAAAAATGGTTGGGTCAGACTGTAAAAAAAGAGAATGACAGGAAGGACGTACGGGCGTGTTGAATCGGCCCCTCCAGAAGAAAATGTATTGCAGCATAGTTGTTTTCGAGGAGGAGTTGGAGGTGAGAGGTTGAGTCGCCGTGGGTCAAACCGGAACGGCTCGGTTCCGATAAAAGGTATGTCGTTCACACGTATGTTATCTCCGCGATACCTTCCTCAGGCTCTATGAAACCCCCATCATGCGTGCACACATCGGCTCACTCGCGTTCTATCCTCCCTCGGCGAACTGAACTACCATTACAACGTCTTTCTTGCCGTCAATTCTCGTCTACGCCTCATCGTCAGCGGAAGCACGTAGATCATTATGCAACACTCGCTGTCCCGAAGACAGCTACCAAGGCCCAAATCAAGGTACTGAACGGTGCTCTTCGGCGCTCAATGCTGACCCATCTCTACACAGACAAGCTACTACCTGGTGAGACACAGTCGGTCTCACAGACGGCCACGACCGCACTCACGCACGCCCGAGGGCCTAGCTGAGCAAAGAGTACCATCCCGACGTCGCCAAGGACGATGCTTCCCGGACCAAGTTCCATGCTGTGAGCGAGGCATATTTTATCCTGGGCGACGACAGGAAACGGTGCGCATCAATCGCCATTTCCGCTCCTCTCCTTGACTACCCACACGACGTTTTCCCCGTAGGCGAGAATATGACCGCTCCTTTGGCTCTCCGTTCCAGGCGGGCCACATGCAGGGACAGCATCCCCAGGCAACGACAGTTCGACCCTCGCAACAACCCGGCTTTAAACACTTTTGGCCCAACCACCCCAGAAACCGAACGCAAGGTCCCACAGTGGGCGGACATCCGTACGCTCCGCGTCACGACCACCTCTACGAACGCGCGCGCGCAAACAATCACCGTCCTCGGTCAGGTTCACCGCACACTGGGTCTGGTACGGATCCATTTAGGAACCCGTTCGTGCAGAGGGCGACGGGCCATCGTCGCACTTCAGCGTCGGGATATGACGCTGCTGCACAATCGAACAGTACACGATCGCGTTTCCAGCAGGGTGCAAGTTCTACGTCCTGGTCTGTGGGCGATGACGGACGAAGTGGCTCAGCAGCCGACGGTCGTCCGACGCAGGACGAAGCTGCAGCAGAAAGTGGTATGATACGTGCGCTTGGGGCCTCTGGCCTAGTCGGTGTTATCATGCTCATTGCTGCAATCGGGGGGAGTTCGAAACGGACATCGTAAACATGACTGTAGGTACGTATCACGATCACTTTTGATTGAATATCTAGCGTTTTTTCTTAAACAAGACAATTACGACATAGGGACTGACATCAGGTTTGACATACTGGAACACAATTGATCGATCCTCCAGGATCTTACATTGGACGGGAGACTAGTACACGGGTCGTCTTTTTAGCCCAGGTTTCGCCAACATAAATGGATAATTTCCTGCAGGAATAACGATTGTAATAGCGATAAACAACCTCTTCCCCTTTAGGTGGAGAAGGCGCCACTGGCTTGAAAATCGCTGTCGTTCCGCAGGGTTCTAGGAAAAGAAACTAGAAACGACGGTGTTGTCAACAAAAATGGGCCCACACGCATCCTCCGCGAGGTAATGGGTCAAAGAGGGCTGCTTGCAACCCTTTCCACCCGACAAAATTACCTGCTCCGATGTATCCGCATGGGCATCAGGGCAGTCCTGAGATACCATCCCTTTTGTAGAGGGGTGCACCATGACCGGAATGTGCATCACCAACTACATCTGATGCCATTATATTGTGCTTCAAAACTCAAGAAATCATGACTACAGTTGTTTTTCAACAAAAATGAAACTTGGTATAGATTCTGGGTTAAGATTGGGCTCCTACCCACCTACAGCTGGAGAGGTCAAGGCTATATCTGAGTGCATATTGATTGGAACACTCTGATGTGGCACTGACTCATGGTGAATGTTATGATAGAAGACCTGGCTGCTATTTTCTCCCCCTTTTATTATCCATTTCCCCTATACTCACTGACTGACTACCCCTTACTCGATGACCTGCTTAGTGTCACCAATGACTCCCCATTTCCAAAGGCCTTCCCTGTTTGGCCTCCATCATTGTAGTCAGTGAGTATTATGTATGCTTGCCTTCTTACTTCTCCTAGGATGCTCATCTCCTTTGCCTACTTACTTAGGCAAGTTCCCCATCCTTCCATGTAGAATGTTTCCTAGTAAAGCACTTACTGTACTAGTCTCCTGGTCTGTGCTCATTCTAGCTGTTATAAAAAGTGCCTTGTACTGTTGATTGTAGTCCCAACTAAATCTATGCAATCCAATATAGTGTTTAGTCCTGCACTTCACCTTCCTCATCAGTTGGGTCTTGCATAACTCCTCCTTTCTCATCAGGACTTTGTGCTACCTCTGAGTGCATGCTTGCTATTCAAGTCTGCTTTACCACTGAGTGTTGCAATTAGAACCAACAGGTAAAGCACACTGGTTCCACTGCAAGGTACCAACCCTTGAGTGAGGTCGAGACTAAGCACTATCATTAGCGTAACAAAAGATTTAGTTCTCCTTACACCTCTGCTACTATGCAGAAAGGTCGCCCACCATTTTCCGGT
>JBBPSN010000417.1:5131-16907 GCA_038093615.1 Austroboletus olivaceoglutinosus | reverse complement strand
ATGCAGTCCTGACATGGAATCGTATCAAAGAGGAAGAGGATAACGGTGTGCACGCGCTGGAAACAGCGATCGCCTGCTTTTCGTCATACTTTGTTCACCCTCCGATGGAGGTATGTAATAAATGTTCCCTGTCCATTTCATAAACTCATCCCATTTTTTCCGCCAAGATTTCATCTCTGTTAGACACCCTCGGTGGTTCCTGTCGTTCTTATCTTGAAGACAAAAATTTGCCGACTGATCCAGTCGAGTTTAATCATAGTGAAGATGTGCTCTCCCGCATATCGACATCAATCTGTGACTTCCTTTGGGAACGCGGATTTAGAGCCGCAGAACGTGAGCTACGGACTGGCTTGAGCGTTCTGCATTAATCATGGAGTATTGCAGACTCTCGGTTCAACGCGTTCAACACACGATTTCCCCACTGGTTCCTCACCACCCATAAAGACACGATTCCTATTTCGCTAGTATATATCTTCGTGTCCCTTGCTCGTCGCCTAGGGATAAGGGCCGCCCCCATCGATTTTCCTGCAAGGGTTCTAGCTGTCGTTTCTTCCCCCGAACCCACAGTACCTGATATCATTGTGGACATCTTCGGGTCTCGCAGCAAGGCCATACTGTCACTTCAAGAAGACATTCCTCGCTTACTCTCAGAGGCGGGAATTACTCGTTTGTCCTCCGAACGCTACATTCAGCCCGCCAGCACAGTTTCCATGGTGGTTCGTGCATCGAGAAACATACTTGCCTCGTTCTCGTTCCTTCCGCCGATGGAAAGCATTCCTGAAGGGGACCTTCATACCGCATTTTACGTCGGCCTCACCGTGAATTTGATTTTCATGAACGACAGGAGATACCTTTTGAACATCATGAAGCACATCGCCCGGTTTCCGCTCGATATCCTCTCCGTACTGACCGATGCTCTGGCGCCAGGTCTCAGTCCACCCATCCAAGAAGACCTCCTGGCTAGTTGCAAAGCAGCGCATGAGGACGAGGACGAGGCCGCAGCTTCTATTACGTTGCGATCCAAGCAGCCAACACCCATTAAACACTTTGTAGGGATGATTTTCAAACATGCCAAGTATGAATACATAGGATATATCTATGGGTGGGAGGTGAGTTTATCTCTTTCCGCGTTAGTGGATATTAGACTGAATCTCGCAGCCATCTTGCATGGCTTCCGAGGGGTGGATATCGTCGATGAACGTGGATTCACTTATCCGCGGGCGACATCAGCCTTTCTACCACATCTTCACTCAAAGTGGGTCTGTACGATGTGAGTCCTCTCGAAAGTTTGGCAATGGGATTTTAACATGAAAGTTTAGATGTGGCAGAAGAAAACATAATACCAACCACGCTAAAACCATACGCATACCGTCAACTATTTGATAATGCTCCTGAAGCGGGTCGGTATTTTGAAGGGCTCATTCAAGCAGACGAAAGAGCAAGGTTGCTTCTAAGTCCGGAGCTCCTTTTTGCTTACCCTGAAGATAATGCTGTCGGCGAGAGGTGGATTAATGAAGGCACTACCGGTTGACAACATAAGTATGGGATTGATTATAGCGTCTATGTACAAGTACCATGGATAGTACATATTGTCAGAGAAACAAATTCTGCATGTTGGATGCTAGTTCGAGCAAAGGACCATCACCAATAACCCAAATCGGTTCCCTGGAAACCAATCTCAATCCATCTTTCCACGCTTTCCATATTCTGTTCTTGCTGTGTGTTTAAGCCCTGAAAACCGACCCTGCGGTATACCTTGCGTGCGGACGCCAACTCGTCCGAATTCCCTACATAAAGGACGACACGATTCTTCTCTTGGAGAATTCTACCAGGAAAATCAGTACAATTGGGACAAAGACAAATAAATCGCGAATACTCACTCCTGACAGACACGATGTAAAAGCCGTGCAGCACAACTACGACGTCTCCACTTCTTTGCCGTGAACACCTTGGTAACCGCAGTCACATTCTCCGACTCTCTGGTAGTGGCGACAAGGCATGCAATTTCCCACTCCTCGTCTCCCTTCTTGATCATGTGCACCCAAACCTGCTGATTGTCGATCAACGCCCTAGCCTCCAACTCCGCGCGGGCGTCATCAAGTTTATAAGGCGGCTACAGGTACATATTACGATCCATATACGCGCGCAGAAAGGCGGGTACTCACCGAAGTGTGGGAGAAATCTTTGCACATGACTGTGATCCCTTCCAAGTGGGAAGCGTCCGCACGACGGAGTGCAATGACAATGTCCTCAGATTCCAGTGAAATGGGGAACGGAACTGGGGAATTGTTGAGCGTCTCGCTTGTACAGAAAGCGAATGTCGCATCGTAATACGGATCCTTGATGGCATACGACTGGTGAGTGTGCTTTTCAAATATTTCTGCAAATTTCTCCGCCACCTTTGCGATGGAAAACACGGAAAACACCCTTTGGGGAGGGAGCCGGACTTCCAAATGCATGTGAAGGATAAGCAGTGACAAAGGATGGGCTATATCCTTGCCATCCTCTTCGTCCTGAACGAGCTGAGCGGTCAACTTGGGGGTGTATATGAAGATGGGGTAGTTTCCCAGTGGCCCCATTGTGCAAGAAAGTATGAACTCGACTTCGTTGCTTGTGTTATCGTATATAATGATCCACAACTGGTTGCCGACGTCTTCGGGAGGGAAGTCCAATGCTTTCATCGCAAACGGGAGAATGATATTTGCAGCTGCTTCGTTCCGCATCAACGCATCCCAGAATTCGGGTGGGAGCTCGGTAGCGTGGTTGAATGAGCTTGCTCGATGAGTAGGGAGGCTAGACATGGTCGTGAAACCTGGTGTCTGACGATGCCATACTCCTCCGTTTTATATAGAGCGGAAAACGTTCAGGATATAACGGTGAACAACATCGGTCCTGACTAAGTGGAGCCAGTTGAGCTGAACGTACGATCCACCCTGCGGTTAGTGGATCCGGCTTTCAGCCCGATGGAACGTATAAACCAAACACGTTAGGAGCCATGGATAAGATACCGGTGGACTTCCTGTGCGGCGGCTGGAAGAGAAATCGGCATCTCACCTGCTCGTAATACATAGTAGTATACTCTATGGAGTGCCGATCACTTTGGGAGGACAGTCAGTCACATCTAGGTCACCAAAAAAACCACCTTGGGAAGACTGTCTTTCGGAGGGGATGCTATGCCAATGGTCCATTGCAACTGAAATCCAGGATGGTTGGACTTATACGCAAAGATCGAGAATTAATGATGGTGGTCGACTTGAACTAGTAAGATACATTGGCACTGCCACCATGATCGGAGCCACCTACAGCTAGTGGCCGTCAAGCCGTTGACGAATGCTTTAGTGCATCGAATGGGTCCGTGTTGACCTCTATCTTCTACTACATATGTATCCGATCACTGCTGCTCTGGGTTTCCTGTTCCATTCGCCCAACCACCGGGAACGTTCGAAGGTACAATGCCCTCGATGACACTCAAAATAGCTAGAAGCCGCTCTTCATTGTGTCTCCGCCCAACCAGCTGCAGGCTAATTGGAGCATTGTCATACGTGGACGGGTCCCACTGTTTGACGATGCGCTCTTCTATCACGTTCCTGGGGGGCGATAAATAATTTTCTAATGGAGGAAACCGGGCTGCAGAAAATTGGCCGACAGGAAACACGACAGCTGGAAGGTCCAACAAGTTCCAATGTGATGAATATGCCCACCAGCAGGTAGTGTCATGGGGCGGGGCTAGTGTTGGTGCAACGGGGCATAGAATCGCATCGACAGGACGACCAGTGGAGCTCCTCGTCGCATTCCAATGTTCTAAAGCCTTGGTACGAAAGGTTTCGCGATCGACATTCAAACGGAATATTTCGTCTACTGTAAGCGGACGAGGGTCTTGGATCTGATCAAGTATCCATTTTGTCTGAGACACGGGCGACTCCTCTCGGAGAACTTGCCGGTACTCTTCGCCGCCATCGAGGAAATAAAGCCTTAACTAAACGACGTGATTAGTACGCCAGAATTGGGATGAAACCGCGCAGGGCACTCACAATCAATTCCCATCCCTTTTGGTGGTCCAGCGGCTCCCACAAAACAACGTCGTGGCCGGCTCTCCTTAGTTCCACTTCGTATTTCTTGATTGCCTGCACGATCGGTGGATGTGGAGCCACAACACCATCATCGTAGAGGATGGCTATAGTTAACTTTTCAGGTAAGCCTTGTCCGCGTGCAACGTCGGCCTTCCATGGCATTTCAAGAAGCGGTGGCTCCATCTGCCACGGCTGAGCCTCAAGCATGACCTTGCAGAAAAGTTCAAGATCTCTCGCTGATCTGGCTAGTGGTCCCACACAGCCTACGATCGCATCCATACCGTCATGTGAACCAAGAAGGCCGGAATGGGGCAGACGTGCGACTGAGCCTTTTAGGCCATACAAGCCGCAATATGCTGCAGGCACCCTGATGCTTCCACCGATATCTGTGCCGACTCCTATAAAGCTTCCGCGACAAGCAACGAGGGCACCCTCTCCTCCGCTACTACCTCCACAAGTCAACTTTCGGTTGTACGGATTGACAGCACGCCCAAAGATATTATTATTTGTTTCCAAGGACTAGCTAAAGTGTGAGCATTTAATTGGTCAGCTTTAGGTTATTGCTTACCAGCAAGGTCTGAGGATTTTGGGTTTTGACGTATATGATCGCCCCAGATTTTCTGAGAATATCGACCACGAGTGCATCATTGTCGGCCACTTTCTTGTACGCCCAATCTGAACAAGTGTGAGTCAAGCCTTCTACGTGTCAAAAGGATGCTGCACGTACCAGTGTAGCCAGTCGACGTGTCCAGACCTTTTATTTTGATGTGGTCCTTGATCGAGACAGGCACGCCGTGCAACGAGCCGACGACTTGTCCGGTCTTCTGTAGATACCGATCGAGCTCTGCAGCTCTTTTAAAGGCATCCTCGAGACAAGATTCCGTGAGGCAGTTGGTTACATCATTAGCGCGAATTGCAGCCGTGACGGTTGCCGTCAAGACTTGGGTGGATGTATAATCACCTCTGCGGATGAGTTCGGCGAGGGCGGTGGCATCACAGTTTACGATGACCCTCTGCTCGTCGGTGAGTGTGGCCTGGGGGTGGGCCTGAACGCAGACTACGTCGGTATCAGGCTGGGAATCATGGTCAGCCGTCCTGAATAGATGCAGATTTTCGCTGCGATCTCTTTGTTTGCGGATGGCCACACTGTGCGTGAGTGGCAAGGAAGATGTGTGTAGCATCTCACCAGTGGGATACGCAGACAGCTGTGAGGTGAATCGAGGACGCCATGCACAAAAAGACAAGCTTTTTCATGCTGCTGTGTGGGACACAGCCCGGGAATTCGGTTTCTAGAAAGACAGGGTTGTGGGGTCCATTGCCGTTTCAATTGTGGGCTCCGACGACGGATCAGAGTTGCTTTTACATCATCCCACCACTACCATGGCCCAACTGGCTCGCCCGCACGACCACCTTTCTAACCGCGCAAAGGCCCGTTCCGCTTTAGAGCGTAAACCTGTCTTCAAGAGCGTCCTGGAAAACCCCTTTCAGATAAATTGGTGCGTCCATTCCCATCACAGCGGCACGCCACAGCCAACAATCCCAAGGCCCTTCGTACCAGTCAACATCCAGAACGTAATTCTAACACGCCTCGTGGCTGCCCTGCAGAACGTGTCTCTTCTCCATCCTTCTCGGAATATTCCACAGAAAACGGAAATTCCTTACCAACAAGGGAATGCTGGACCTGCCGAGGCGCTAGAGTGTGGCAGTTATCAACGCATCTCCGGCGACTCACTACTCGTTATCGGAATCAATGCAGTAACCAAGGCGCTAGAATGTCAGCTTCAGGTCACGCGGAGACATGCTGTAGAAAACCCTTTACAGCATGCTGCTCAACCACCTGCAATATTACTCGTGTTCGTTTGTTGCGCCGACGTTGATCCACTTGCATTAGTTGATCATATCCCATACCTGGTGGCTGGTTGCAACTCTCCGAAGAATGTAGCCCAACTGATCAAACTGGTTCCCTTGCCCAAGGGGTCCGAACAGACGATCTCTCAGATTCTTGGCATCCGCAGAGCAGCCACTATTGCGTTACGGGTATGGGATCGTGACTGCAGTTGGGTATTTTCGTATTCACGTCTTTCCAAACCACATAGCATGGATCTCCCATATTTGAAATGCTCCACGACACTTTGGACTCCGTTCCCATTATTACCGCCCCTTGGCTCTGCCCCCCAGATATTCAGGGCGGCCAACTTGTGCCTACGCATGTCAAGCAGCTCCGCACAACTGCCCCAAAAGACATGAAAGTTGCAAGAGAACAAAGGTCGAGAGCAAGAGCAGCAGCAAAGAATGCATCAGGTTCTTCCCGGCCAGTGCGCCGGAAACCTCGCGTGACATTAACGACCGCGGCGTAGGTTCACAACTGAGCGCTGAGCACTGGAAATGTCTTGATGGTTTCTGGCCGTGACAGCAGGCAACTGTTCCGGCCGTATGTACATTATCTGTGTCGGGCGTCTATGGGAGCATGACCGATTGATCCGGCGTTGCTGGCAAAAAAAAAGTGCCCAGTTTGCCATTGTTATGAAGTACTAGATTGAGTTTGGGTAGTGGTTGTGGTCCAACTGGGAATATTGAAGTTGTGGGCCCAAAGATAACGGCTTTGCCTGCTCTATCACCCACCAGATTGTAATGTTCATCGCCATAGTGGGTACACGGGGTGCCGGAAAATCAACCATCGAAGACTTTCTCATTTCTAAAGGCTTCACGCCAGTGCGCCTCGCTCAGAAGGACCTCGTAGAGGTATGTTCTATTCTATTTCTCTGCACTGTTCTATTGGACAAATCTCTGCTCTGCGTTGGCGATGCAAGCCTCACATGGCTTTATCTGCAGCTCATGGGTCAACCGTTCACCTTTCTGAAAATTTGGGCTCCTCTCGATATCCAGATACTTCCGAGCGGCCTTCTCTTCCCAATACCAACTCATTATCAGACCCCCCCCAACGTCCGCACCCAGTGACATTTTCTTCCCCCGAGGAGCTTCTCAACCACATCACCCGAAATTGGCGACGACATTTCGTGACCATTGATTTAACATCTAGTCACTTAATCAGCATTTTCGCTAAACGACCCTTCTTCTTACTTGTGAATATAGATGCCCCTTTACTACAACGTTACCGCAGATTGCAGGGGTATGTATTCATGGGAAACTATAGTATTAAGCTATACTAGAAACACCCACAGCACAAGCTTACTATCACTGGAGGAATTTATTCGCCAAGATGACGAGTGCGTTTTCGGAACAGGGTTGAATTGCTCTAGCCCGGTTCAAAAGTCCCCGCTGGGCCTCCGCGGAATAAGCCATCTCGTGAAACTCAACATCACCAACACGTTCCAGTCCGTATCGGAGCTACACCTTCATCTGGACTCGTTAGATATGACAAATACAGAACGACTCCGTCCCAAGTGGGATACATATTTCATGGCATGGATCCCCCTCGGCGATGTGCTTCGCCTGAAATTAACTGCTCCTTTGTCAGACCCTCGCTGAGCTAGCATCCCAACGTTCGAATTGCATGAAACGCCGGGTAGGCGCTCTCTTGGTCCGCGATAATCGTATCGTTGCCACAGGGTAAGCCATTCGTGGGTTTCGGCGGGGATGGTATCTAATCGGACTTGCTCAAGGTATAATGGTACTCCCCGTGGTGTGGTAAACTGTAATGATGGCGAGATGTTTTAGTCCATTTTCAATTGCGTTTATTGACTGTGAACTTAGGCGGTTGTGCGCGGTGCAACCAGACTTCAAACGCTCCTGACGTCGAGTGCCTATGCTTGCATGCGGAAGAAAATGCCCTCCTAGAGGCAGGTCGTGACCGAGTGGGAACTAACGCGATAATGTACTGCAATACGTCCGTGAGGCTGTTCTTGTATCCTTTGGCAGCTCTTACATCACACCGTTTCAGATGCCCGTGCCTCAAGTGTACAATCAAAATAATACAAAGCGGCGTTAAGATGGTCGTTTACAACCTAAGCTACAAAGTGTATGCTGTCTACATTTTCATTCTTCTGCCAAGCTGATTTCAAATAAATTATGACAGAGACGAGTCATCGGCAAAGCTCTTCCAAGAAGCCGGGGTAGAAATTCGGCGCCATGTCCCGCCCGCCGCACCATGAGATTAGCCGTCTTTTATGGCGTTACTCTTCCATGATGAGAGTCACGTTGCTATCGATATCCCATTTTGTCTCCTTCAAGAAAGCAACATCAGATGATATGCGTCCCGTTGTACCCATGAGCGCTAGCCAGACGGCGTCTTCGTTGTTGTTCCTGAGCACCTTATACAGCTCCCTTGCACACGCTTGGAGTTCTTGATGTGTTTCGCGGTGCAGAAAGCGCCGGAAAAGCAGAATAACTTCCCACCCTGAATTGTCTTGCATGTGAACACCAGTTACTGCTGTAGTCATCGTTCTCATGATTGACCGATATAGCCGGTGCGAATGAGTATATGCCGATTCTGTTCCAACAGCACCACGACCCCGGCGTGCAAGAGCGGTTTGGCCGTCCGCAGCCTCTAGCTTTGCCAAGATTGTGGCGAATCGGGGCCAGATATCATCCCAGAGCCTCCGGGTCATGAAAGTGCCTACATGGCTGACCAAAGATTCGATCAATGCGGCTGCGGCACTGACAACGAATATTTCCGTGTCACTGAGCCGATTCAGGATATATGGCCAAGCCTGGTGGACTGAGGGAAGGAGTGCGGACTCGGATAGCACTGGTGTAGCAGATTTTAGGAGCATCAAGATCCGGGTCCGGATAACAGGTGAGCCGTGAGTGAGGAAATAAATGGAACGTGAAACTATTTGTTTTGCTAACGTCTGCGCTGATGTGAGCGGCTCTTCCTCTTCAGAATTTTTATCTCCTTTTATCTCGTTTTCCGCCCCTTCATCTTCCCCTTTACCTTTATTGAGTTCTCCCCAGGCTTGGCGAGGGGCAGGACCATAATCCGTGTCATCATATTCTTGCGGGAGGTCGTTCCGGTGAGAAACCCAACCCAGTAGTGAGTCGAGACTCTGGACTTTCATCGACGCAAGGGGGTCTTCTTTAGATGCATGTTGTACGCGAGGCTCGTCACTTTCGATGACTTTGATGACCTCTACCAATACCTCTATTAGACCCTCCACGAGCACTTCATATCCATGATACTCGTCCAGTCTATCGAAACATTCTTCCACTACGTCCCCTGCCTTCTGAACGACGTCGCTTCCGACTAGCCGAACCAGAATTACTAGGACCTTGGTGGCATCGACGTCCAGCCATCTGCGGCCCAGGCGCCGGGACACGGCGTCAAGGGCATAGTCGAAATGTGAGAATAGGAGGTTTGCGGGTGATGCATAAGAGGTCGCATTAGCAATCAAGTTGAGAGTAGCGAGTGCAGTGAGAGACAGATGGGGTGTCGGAGAGGCAAGGGAATGAAGGATGGGGTACAGGACGTGTACCAAAAGCGACGTGAACTTGGCTTCCAAGATCATGGCGCTGATTGCGAGGAGATGAAGGCAAAATGTCTTGTGTAAAAGAGGTTGGACATTCGTATCAGGGAGAGTGAAACGATGAGGTTCTGCAATGTCCGTCGTAGCCCGTATCACAGCCAGTCCCTTCGTGAATTCCGTTCGCGGGAGGGAATCGTCGTCAGGTAGTTCAGATGGTGGATTGGCGGTCTCCGTGGGCTCGATGGTCCACAATTCTGCTATGTCTCGAGCAAGCCCTCTGGCGAATCTCTCGAGTCGCTTGCTATGGGTAGTAACACCCCGCGAAACTTCGCCCTCTCCATTGAGATCAGTCCCACTGACACCTTCCAGTAGTCGACCTGCACACCAGAGAGCCGTTACAGCAGTACGCGACTTCGAGCTGCGCCCAGTACTGGCAAACCACTCGATCGCATAAAGGCAGCTGTCGCCGCTCGCGCGACCTAACGCTTGGAGCATCCTTGCAAGGGCATCACTTGCAGACCTCGAGAGAACATTTTTGAATGATACTTCAGGAAAAGTGATCCTGTCTGGGGACTCAGGATCACCTTCCAGAAACAGTTGCGCGCCATGAGCATGATGAACTGTGATGGGCGGAGTGCTAAACTCTAAAACCGAAAGTAGAGTCCAGCCCCATCTTTCAATGCCTCCACTAGGACCAAGGAGAAGATTTAATCCTAGCGAGAGAGACGACAGCCCGACGCCTTTTGAAGCAGGAGAGGGAGCGAGTCGACAGATCGCTTCCACCTGGCTAGCAATACGCTCCACTTTAGCATCCGCCTGAGAGTTAATCCAACGAGGCAAAGAGTTGATACTATCCTTGGCTATCTGCGTCAAGGTCTGCAACAGCGAATGACACGCCGAACCACACGAGAGAAGGTCAAGGATGTAGCTATTTGCAGGTTCGGCGACCTGGGGGTAAGCTGAATTAGACAGGGAGAGCAACCATGATAGTAGGAGGGGTTGTGATTGGGGAAGCGTCAATGAGGTCGCAGCCAAGATTTCTTTGGCCATGGTTGCTAGTGCACTCGATGCGGAAGGCGTGGGGTGATTGACTAACGGCGTGAGTGTATTCAACGCAATATGGAGCTGGGAGGAAGAGGCCCTTAGCCATGACGAGGTACGGACGACTAGGTAAGGCGCCGACGCCGTTGACTGTATTTCTGCCTTTGGTGTATCGTCGAAATGTGCGAAGTCCTCGAGATCGACCACACTGCGAATTGCCCCGTCCGCGATGCAAACGGTATCGCCAATAGATAGCACCACGACGTTCTGTATGGCAACAAGGGCTCCTGCCACAACATCACCATTAGCCCAACTCTTGCTCTCCTTGGAGGCGAGGGCGATGCGAGTCAGTGTGCTGACAACACCCGGTAATACTGACGGAACGAAACGGGTCGGTGCGTAAACCCTGAGGATGATGTCCAATAATTGGAGGGATAGGCGTTGCAAGGCCCGGTGTGGTGACTTGGCGGTCGACAGGAGAAAATCCAGAGTCTGCCCTAGTACAGGCAAGAACCGCGTAGATTGCGCATGCGTTTGGAACTGTACAAGACGTCGAGTGGTGGAAGTTTGAGTCTCGGGTGGTGCCTCTGAATCCTGTCGTTCGCGAAGAAGCGCCAATAGGCATCGTGCGGCGACCTCTTTTGTCTCATCGCTTCGATCCTTGCCTTTTCCCTTCCCCTCCAGACCACCAATAATGGAGCTGCACAACATGAACATCTGACTCCAGACGTCCAGGTCGCCGGTCCACCACCACGAACGAGACAATGTCGCAAGTACTGCGAGGAGCTTCTCCATTATTTGATCGGGGATGCTGTTGGATGGGTTGCGGCGTAGGATGGTAGATAGAGGGAAAAACACATATGATGCAAGGTTAGCAGAGAGCGCTGATTCGGAGTGTTGGTCAAGAGTAGCCTTTAGGACGGAGAGGAGCTGCAGGACGATTGGAACACTGGGGGGTGCAAGCTGAGACTTTTCGAACAAGGACACACAGATTGGCTTAAGCTACAAGGAGATCAATGGCGCGGGATCAAACCAAACAATCTTGAACTTACCTCTCCGAAAAGTCTTTGATGTTCATCTTTGGTGGGTTCCATTGTGGATGTTGTGTTCAGGTGTTTACTACCTCCGCGACTGACTCCTCGGCTCTTGTTCCTTCCTCCATGCTAGCCTAAACTGCCAGATCCATTTCTGTAGACTCTGCCGGATCCAGCGGCCTGGCAGCTCGATGCCAGTGAGCAGCTC
>JBBPSN010000415.1:2681-19072 GCA_038093615.1 Austroboletus olivaceoglutinosus | reverse complement strand
TTTTTTTTTCCACAGTGACGGCTTCATCGCCAATAATGTGTCTCGTGCCGCACCTTCGGGTTTCCCCCCTGGGTCTCGGGTTGCATACGGCCGCGTTTACATGTGCTCGACATATTTCAAGCTCCCTGTCCGATGTACCGGTAGGCATGTTTAGATTTATTGATCGATCTGAATGGTGCTACGAAGGAGGGCATACGAACCAGGCGTGGAGTTTCGTTCTACGACGATCTGTCTGCGATCCGGAAGCAGCAAGAAGGGCGGATATTGCGCGATTCTGTCTGATCTCTCTCATGATAGTTTTATTGAAAAGCCCAATTCGGAACCGCGCGGATATGAGAAGAGGGCACGCACCTGTTTCGCCCTCGCGGCCTCAGGTATAAAGAGATCCTGCGTTGAACGGTGAGCGACAAGTTCAAATGATCCACCCCGTCTCTTGCTCACTCGTGCGTTGTTCGTGAATTCGCAGGGGCTTTCCATCGAGCTCGTTCCTCGCATCCTCGTTGTAGATCCACGCAAAAGAGCACCGTCGACGTCGCTCCGCTCACTTGAGCGAGCCCCGCACCAGTGCTCTTGCGATGGATGACTGCGACGTTGATCCTTGGAAAGGACGCTCGCGCGTAAGTTCCCTCGTGTCACGGCGAGCGACTCCACCCTCCCCCCTTTCTCTTCATTGTGATTGTGACCCGGGCACGTTCCAGTGACTATGACACTCCGTGCTTGTCAGACAACATGTATGAACGGCACCTTCTCGTAGGCTACCTCTCAAGTCCCGCTTGCGATATTTTTGCCATCTCGACTCATTTGACGCTCCTCTGAGCCGAAGGGTACTGACCACGTATGCAGGGTCTTTTGAAATATCGTAATGGCATAATGCCGAAGTCGTGGGGAGAGAAGAGTGGACGGTATGCGATCTCCCGCAGTTCACCGACTCCGACGCTGGTCTCGCTGGCGGTGCCTCCAACATCGGTGCGCATCGATGGTTCGGATCTGATCCCCCTTCCCCCAATCACTTTCCCCCTTTGAACACGGCGTGTTTGACTGCATGTATGCCGACGTCGTCCTACATGTTGCTCACTGCCCCTCTTTTGTCTGCCACCTCCGACAATGCTCGTTTCCCTCGCGTTTCGCCTCCCATTTCCACCCTTTTCGTTCCCCCTAACCCCCCTTTGCCTACGACTGGCACTTGTCCGCGTGTTTCGTTTCGTGAACACATGTGATCTGACCATTTACAACGTCGGACGTAGTCGCAGTCTAAATCTCGCACGTAACGTGAATATTCCTTGGTTCACTCTACCTCTTTTTTTTACATTCTTATTTCAGGAGCCAGTGTGGCGGTGCAGAGGAGGTCGCGGCAAACGCCGTGCTAAGTCAGCGGGTACTCGCGTTGCCCAACATACTTCGCCCGAGTCCAAAGTTTTACTTGTTCCGCCGTGTCTGGTTTGCCGATCCTTCTTAATTCTACCGCGCCAAACGCAAAAGAAATGCAACGTGCTGAATTGCCTAGTACGGTGTACAGAAGCCAACATGAGGGAACGTTGCATTCACATAACGTGCGCCCTCCTTTCAAACAAAACAAAACGCCTCGAGGCAGGTGATCCGAGTAAATCCACCGTGATTCAGAGGCCGGGCTGGAGCCGTAGCAGCTCGGTGAAAAGGGTATAGTTGATTTTTTATAACTTCGCGCTATCGAGAAAAGCTTGTGCATGTTTATAACTTTGCTGAAATACGACTAGTCTTTGGGTGTGGCGAGCAACACGTCGTGCGTTCACCCAGGTACCTGGGCCGGAAGAAGCGTGCGCATGTGGGCATTTCCCACTCGCCGATTGTCGAACACCTCAAGAATCTGGTCGACGACGCCAATGCTGGCATCGGGTTCGCACTTGCACTCTTTCTCCGTCGACGACCGGGTCCAAGATGTACAGAAAACCGTGGTACCCTTGTTTCGTCCTGAAGTCCAGCACGTCTTTTATGACTTCATCATGGTCGATCTCATACCCCAGGGACGGGATGTTTTTCGATCCCATGTTGCCATTCTTGACGTAAGCCGTGTTTTGCTGTCCTTCTTTAATGTATCTGAGAGGCGCATGGGCATTGGTCATGACAGGCTTCAGGCCTCAGGGATGATGTCGTATGACAGAGTGTTGAATCTACGTGGGTCATCTTTGAAACGAAGCTTTTACGTTGAGAATCTCAAAATGAGCACTGGACATGCGTTCATCCACTACCCGGAATGTTACTGAAGTGTTCCCGGCCCCGGGTCATCTATTGTCCATTGCTCTTTGAAAAAAAAAAGAGTCAAACTGAGGGCTCACGGACTACTGATATCACCTAGATCTGAAGACGACAGAGTGTTGGCAAAGTAGCAATTCGTTGCACATGACGTCGTGCCATTGACTGAGGACGACAAGATCCATCATCCATGCCACTTTTTGCCATCACATACGCAAGCAGTTCGAAAGGCGGGGGCATTCCCACGGCGGCGATGTCGCACGCAATGGGCGTGGTAGCATCGAGGAGCATGCCGTTTGTTTGGAGAGACGACTGGGTGTGTTCCCAGGAGGTGAACGGTATTCGGACCCAACTATGTACAATCCCCACGTCGGACCGATCAAAAAGTTTGTCGAGTACGTCCCGCCGGATAGAGTACACAATGCCAATCTCCCTCGAGTCTCTTTCCTCAAATAATTACATAAAACAACACGTATAGTCCATCGAAACAACAATCAAGAGACATAAAATACCCCCCATACACGTCGCCCACCGTCATCGCCCACCGACACCAATCGCCGTCCGCATATACGGATTACTCGTCCCCATCGCATACGTCGTCCCAGAACCCATCGACGCCGGCGTCGGAATCGGCACGCCCACCATGACGCTCACGCTATTCTGGCTCTGCTGCCCATTGGCCGCGGGGGTCGCCGTCTGCTCTCTCCCACGGTCGTCCCGCTCCGCGATCGTCGCACCGCGCACGCTGTCCGAGAACCCGTTGGGAACCGAAAACGTCTGCCCGAGTCCGTAGAGCTTGCTATTGTACTCGGCGTCGTCGACGTCGTCGCCAAAGTAGAGTTCGCGCATCTTGAAGAACGTCGACGCGGTGAGGAGCGAGTCCGAGCCTGCTTGATGGGACGTGCCTATCCGCATGACCTTTTTTTTTTCCAGGAATTAGGTGCACGTTTCGAGGGAAATCGTGAGACGTACGCCAAGGTCGTCTGCAACGTCTTGCAGTCCTCCCTTGAGCGACTTGCAAGCGCGCATCATGAACTTGATGTCGTAGCAGTGCGGAAACCACGTCCGAAGACTCTCGAAAAACACGTCTTCCGACGTCGGCAACGACATGGCCGTCAGCAGCTTGACCAGGTAACCAAAATCATAACCGCTACGCGCGAGAGGGCACCGAAATAAAAACCATGCCAAATAAAAAGGACCCGTGGTCTCACCTGTGAAACGATATCCATTTGGCTTCTTGGTCGAGTACGAGACCCGACGTGATCAAGAGCTCCGCGAAATCATTGGGCGAGATACCCATATCCTCGTGTCGTTGAAAATCGATGCCCGATTTCTGCAACAACTCGATCGACTCGGGCGCGTACATGTCCTCGCTACCGTGGGACGCATCTCACGACCCTGCCCATACGACGACGAAACAAAAAAAAACGCACCCGATGCTAAACTTGAAGTTAAACTGCCACGTCGTCACGTCCTGTGGAAAATTCCCTTCTTCGTCGGCGAGCGTGATTCCGATTTGGATGAGCTTTAGGAGATCGACGTTGCATCGCATGGTTTGGTAGTGGTAGTCGGACGAGGTTTTGAACGTGCCGATGGGTCTGGCGACGACGCCGGGGAATTCGGTGTCCTGTACGACGGCCGCTGGACGTGATGCGGTGCGGGCGTATGGAGGAAGAGGATACACACCATGGCGACATATGGATATTGGTCGATCATTTCGCGGATAGCCTGCATCTCGGATTCGAGATTCGGAGCCCAAACTTCCCGTATTCGAGACATGGTCTGCGCTCGACAGGCGTTGGGGCCGTGGTGCGCGTGCTGGCCGTGGTCACCGCTCAAGAGTCGTACCCGCCACCCAAACCCCCGAGCCGCGTCACAAGTTTGCCTTATGTAAGCTACACCTTTTCATTTTTTGCATACAAGTCGGGTATCTCAAACAACACAATCTGCCCCGTACATCAAGAAAATAACGACCCAAGATCCCATGGTACACCAGCCTAAAACCAGGACATGTACGTGTTACTTTGATTCCCCACGTTCAACGCCAATGCGCCGAAATCGAAATTGAACGTGTGGTTCCCCACTCGTTGGGGCCCGCCGGCCTCGGAGAGCGGATGCCTCACAGAGATTAAATCTCCGTTCCGTCCCAACGCGAGAGCCAGCATGTCCGCCGACAGATCGTGGGCTGTGACGGGGTCGGGGCGCGTTTCCGGTTCAAGGGGTGCCGGTTTGCACGGCGGCACGAATCCCGACAAGACGTGAAGAGGAGGCGGACGGTTGTCCAAGTCTTGGAAACACTGCGTGAGGTCGGGGTGCGCGATCGCAAACGGACCCTGTCCGTCATCTTCAAACATGATCACCTTGGGCCCATCCCCCTGATCAACGTCCATCGCTGCAGCATCTCCAGCGGACGTTTTCCACTGTGTGTATAGTTTGCGGGATCTCTCTATAATCTTCGTCAAGAGGGGCTAGCCGATTGAATGAGCACGGGGCGAGGGGCTGACAATAAGGGGGCTTACCAACGCCTGAGCTACTCTCGGGCATTCTTCGGAAACCTTGGCAAAGAGCCTGTGCACCGTGTCAAGTTCTTGAAGAGCAAACGGTGCTAGGCTGAGAAAAGGGGTCCTTGATATGATCAGAGATAGGGCAACCTAAGACCGAGATTTAATAACGCGGCCGCCAAGCGGCAAATGCATACGTACTGCGCCCGAAAATGCATTAAACCAAAAACACATGAACCGCTTGCTCAGCTGCGGTTCCCGTTCTTCAAGCGCTTTCAAGGTGGCGATAAGGCGGGTGGCGCTAAGATACGTCGCCACAACGGACGGTGCGAATTTATGGTGATATGAAAATGCGTCATAGTCGTTTACGGCCTCGGTGAAAAAATTTCTGTGCAACTGGAGAAGAACTGGCGGTCGTCGCGTCTGCAGGCTTCGTGCGCAACAGACTACGAAGCAACACACCTATTTCACGACCGCTGGATACCAATACCTGTTGCATGGTCAGTTGTCGATTGTCATGAATGCCATCGACTTTGAAGATATCGAGTGTAGGGGGAACAGCGAAATTGCGGATGGTATCGTCAACGCACAGAATCCTTTGATACGGCTGGAGCTGGGCGGATATAGCGGTAGTTAGCGTTGGGGTCAGACAACTCAAGAAGAAGCCGTGTTTCCATTCATGGTCTGTCGATTGCGTCAATAGGAAGCACGGCCCCATGAGGCGATGCTCACATGATTGGACGCCGGGGAGGATGTACATTTCGGGGAGCCCATACGATGGACGGCGACAATCGACATGGTCAAGGAATATCGAGGGAGGACGTCCGAGGGAAAGTGCCTGGAAAAGAGTCAGTCAGAAGAGCGGAAAAGGACGTAATACATACCAGACGGGCATCCAGGTTGAGGAGCTCCCAAAAGAGCATTCTGCGGCGCTGCGATTCCTCGGGAATAACTTTCCGTCGGTTTCCATCACGATCTGGAGAAGACGGCGGTGAGCGGAGTGCAACGCAGCGGTTGCAAGGACGCACGAAGGCCCAACTAGGGAAAAAGGGGGGTCAGCAGGGGCGGATTTGCCCGAGGAGAGGACTCACGCTCTGTGCGAGTTTGACAGCGAGTCCCATGATGCTCCAGGCGTAGGCTACGGCTTGGCTCTTGTCTGAGAAAATAAGGAAGTACCAAATCATGTAGAACTACAAGCCTGTGAAGATGGTGGCATGAGGACAAGGCATGACGTACGAGTGTTTGAATGAGATCGAGGTTGGGTTCGTCCATGAGGTTCATCTCACAGAGGGATGCTCTGGCAAGACGGTGGTACAGGTCTGCACGAGGGGATTCGCTCTGCTGGTTTAGATCGACGAGGAGACCTATGGACATCATTATGAAAAGAAGGGACAATCGTCGGAAGCAGAGGTCTTGTACGGGAGTTGTATAAACGTGGTGAACAAGATTCGGGAGCCAGGTCTCGCTTGGGTCAAGGTTGTACCTGGAGAGCGTGGTGAACGCCGAGGAGGAGAGATGAGGAAGAGAGCGGCGCACTGCCAGAGAGCATTGAGCCGTGCTTGGGTGCAGAGATACTCGGCCTCTTCGCGAGAGGGGAGCATGCCGTATATGCGCTCGCGCATGGGGTTGTTGGGGAGCCACGGATAGGGAAATGTTTGGCAGAGTTTTTCGATTTCTGGGGACAGCCTCGGGACGTCTGTGGACACGATCTCGACAGATGAGCACCTGTCCTGTGGACGGACGTGAGAGGGGCGCGGGAGCGGGGGACGGGGGGATACCTCTGAGGGACGGGACGAGTTGGGGTCATGCTCGGGGGGGAGGAGGGAGGAGGAGGCAGTCGCGGGCTCGTCGCGGTGGGGCCGGGGCGGGGCGCCTGTATGGGTGTAGAGCTCGAGCGAGTTTTTGATGCGGAGGTGGTCCTGGGTGAGGAGGGGGTGTGGATCAGTGGTGCATTTTACCTGAAGGGAGCCAAGGGCGTCCTCGAGCTGGCGTATGCGATCGCTCATCTGGATGATTTTTGCATGGAGCTGCTCGGTGTTGGCGAGGATGAACCTGGCGGGGGGGTGAGCGGGGGGGACGGTGGGACGGTGTGGACGGACCTGCTGCCTTTGCCCGAGGTGAGTGCGCCTGTGGGGGACGGGGGAATGAGGGAGGCTCGAGAGGCGGGGAGGTGGACGGACCATCTGGACAAATCTCTGCGCAGCCGCGCTTTGAGCAGGACTGGCAGGGAAAGACGCGATCGCACTAGAAAATGTGAGGAGCGGGGATCCCGGGGAGGCGTCAGAGTCAGACCTTGAGCTTGAGCCTGGCGGGGGTCAGTCGGTGGAGGGGGGAGGAGGAGAAGATGATCTCGCCTGCGACACTCTGCACAAGAGAGAGGCTGTTTCTTTGACTTTTTGTCGTCTTGCCTCGGTCGTTTGTTGGCGTGCATCGTCCAACGACGTTTATAAGAACAAGTCCGACTAGAACGGAATGTCCCCACCAACACTATCAATTATGTAATCGCCCTCATATCCGTTCATATCGGGCCTGCTCCCTAAAGCTTTCCCTCCCGCTCCCCACGCTCCAACATGAACCGCGTCTCCGTCGCCGCCTCCGCCAAATAGTGCCGCAGCGTCGCAACGTCCCGCTTCAGCGACGTAATCGTCCACCGCACGTAGTGCTCGTCGATCGAGTACGACAGCCCGTAGCCGTCGGGAACGACTGTCCACGGGGTCAGCACGTATCGATCGGTCTCCGATCTTGCCTCCTTACCTTCTCCGTATCCCCATCCATCAATGTATTTGGACGACAACTGCGACGTCGACAGCTCCCAGTGGTTGCTCCTCGAGTACCCCTCGTCCGTGTAGATCCTCGGCGTCTCCTCTCCCTCCCGAAGCATCCGTTTCAGGCCAAATAGGTGCCGATCAACGCCCTGCCCTTCGCTCGCCCATGCCGCATACTGCAGGTGTCGTGCCGCTGCCTGCCGGAACAGCTTGGCCCGCTCGCCGTCCTGCAATTATTCAGCCCATCGTCCTCTCCCCCATGCCCCACTCACCGTCACGTCCGGGTTCAGCATCGCCTCTGCCCACGCCTTGCTCTCGTTGCTCGCACTCCGGATCACCTCTGTCCGTCCCCGCTGGTATTTCCGCGTCTGGCAGCTCTCGTACGTCACCCCAGGCCTGTTAAACATCTTGTGGAACGCGAGCTGCTTCACCAGCTGCACCCACGCGTCCGGCGACACCTTGAACTTTTTCATGAGCTCCTTTCCGTACCCTTCATAGTGCAACACCTGATACACATCAGCCCACGCATGCACACAAAAAGTCCACACCTACCTGCATGTCGTGCTGGCCCACCAGCGCGTCAAAGTGCTTGCACGCCGCATCGATATACTCGTGGCATCGTGCGTCCAGCTCAAACTTGAGCTCAACCGGGACCGCCAAGTTGGCCCCGGTCGACGCCGTCCTGGCCGGTCCGAGATCGACCTTGTTCGCAGCCAGCGACGCGAGCATAAACTCGGTCAGTCGCAGCGTGGGCGTCCCGTCCATGCTCGAGTGTTCGCCGAGGAACCCAGATCGGCCATTGTCGAACACGAGCACTTCCTAGAGTTAGCTAGATAGCGTTGTGCACCGAAATGGAATCCTACATTGATGCTTGTCGTAGAACCGGTTTCGTCCGTCGCCCACCCAGCAGGCCCGCGAGATGTCTTCGCGCGTGACAGGCTTGGTATCGTCGAGGCAGACGACGATGGCAGCTGATTCGATGCGCTCCAACGACTTTTGGTTGACGGGCGAGGCTGCCAATAGCGCCGCGCGTGCCTGGAATGACGGAAATGAGCACGACGCCAAACAACCTCGGAATGACGCACGTCGGTCCAGACGTCGCGATTCTCACTTGTCAGCGCGCCGACGGGTGCACCCTTGTTGTCTCCAGCGAGCTCGATCACGCGTTCGATCTGACTGCACACATGAAACACGCGCAAATACCGAGACGAGAGTACATACACTTGGAGCTCGGCAGCGCTCACCTCCTTGCCAGAGGGGGACACAAGAGGGACCTCGAAAAACTTGTTCTTGCGCACGAGGACGACGTGGTTGTGCGTCTGCGGATCAAACTTGGCCGCGGTGTCGGCCGGCTTGACGGGGTATCGACATGCGTGGAACCTGTTCGCTGCGTCACAGTCTAGGTGCAACAAGAGGGGAAAAAAGACTGACAGCCACTTGTACGAATCCATGCACAATGGCATTCCGCGGACCATTTCCGGCTCGAGCTGCTTCCTGCCGGATCATGTGAAACGAACACGCAACACAAAGACGGGGGCACGCACGACTCTGTCAGCGCTCTAAAGGGCAGCATGGCCTTGATGAGACTCGCGGCGCGGCGAGCGGGGTCGTGCACGCGGGGGTCGTCGAGGTGGACGTAAAAGTAGCTGACGAACACGACGACGGGGTCACGGTAGGCCATGTAGGCGACCTCGTTCCACCAGTCTGCGAGCCAGTTCTTCATGGACGGATCGGCGGCACGGGCTTGGAGGCGGCGCTGGAGCTGGGCGGCGAGGGGCGAGGCGAGAAAGGCGTGGGCGCTGGCGTGGGTGCGGGCGTACTCGGCGTTGGAGAGGTGCGGGCAGACGGACTCGAGGTACTTGGCGACGGTCGAGTCGAGCGGTGGGACGGGGAGGCGGGGCAGCGATGCCTGGAAGCGGAGCATGGGACCGGCGGAGTGGTCCTCTACGAGGGTATGCGATCTACGGGCATGTTTGGCCATGAGCTACGAAGATATTCAGGATAACAAATTTGTGACGAAAGAGTGACAGCGTACACGAAGTCTGAGCATGATTTGCACTTGAGACGATCAAGAGGGCGGTCTATTTAACGAGCTTTTCCGCCACTTCGACAATCAGCTCGCGCACATCCGCCTTCGTAACCCCGCTTTCCCCGCACCCTCCCTTCTCCGTCTTGCTCCTCAGCACTTGCCCCGCACGCAGCATCTCCAGCAGAGGCGCTAGCTGCTCCGTGTACGGCGACGACCACAGCAGCAGCCCAAGACACGCAACCAGTCGGTGCACTGTACGCCAAGTCAGTTCACCCCACATCGCTACATGCAACCAACTCGCCTGTCTCTTCGTTGCCCGTTTCCGCTTCAATCGCCCCTAGGACAGCCACCACTATCTCCGACTCCCACTCTTCGTTCTCCTCCTCCCCCAGTGTGTCGTCCCGCCTCTTGGCCTTGTCCATCCGCTTCCGCTGCAGGTGCGCCGCAATGTTGAACCCCAGACTCGCCGCCGCTGTACGCACCGCCGCGTCCTCGTGCAGCAACGCGTCCACCAGCACCTTGGTCACACCCTCCCGCACAAACAGAATCATCTCGCGCGCAAGCACCTCGTTCGAGAACGCGTTGCAGAGCATGCGCAGCACCGTCAGCAAATAGTTGCGCGGCACCTCATCCCCTCCCACCGCCTTGCCCACGAACCCCTGCAGCCCTCCCTCACCCATCTTTTTCGTCGCGTTCCATGCCGCAAACGGCCCATTCAAGAGTGCCAGACGCCAGATATCCACCAGCGGAAATAGCTCGCTCGCCACCAGATTCTCCGTCAGACTCGACGTCAATCCAACCCAGTGGTCGAAATTCGTCGATTTCGGCTGTTGAGCGGGCACAGTGGCTGTGCTGGCTTTCAGGAACGGAAGAACCGCCTTGGACAACGTCTGCTTCACTTGCGCTTGTGTAACCGTCCCTCTCCACGTCGTCACTCGGTCAATGAACCCCGTCAGCTTCCCAAACACACCATCTAGGTTGGGCACCTGCGTAAAGAGAATCGGTTTCAGCGAAATCGCCTCAGTGGCCCGCAGTGAGAGCGACTTGTGCGCATGTGCTGTCGGAACACAATCAGAAGACGAAAACCAGCCAGAAACTACCACTGACGAGGAAACGCTTGATAAACCAGCAAATCCGATTGCGTCCTCAGTTCGGGCGCATTCACCCCCTTGAGCTCGTACGTCTGCACCACGATCAGCCCCATGTATGCGTCCCAATCATTCCCCTCACCTTTCGTCCGTCCAAGAAAAATAGAAACGTGGGTGTCACCCGAACTTGATACTCGCTTGCCACCATGCCGCCCGACCCGACACTCAAATCGATCTTGGCAAATCCTACCCCGTTCGCCCTGCTCTTGGTCTTGGCGAGTTCCTCGAACACGGGCTCGATCATCCGACACGGTCCACACGTGGCGCTCGTGAAAAAGGCCACGACGGCGCGATGAGAGCTCAAGAGGCTGCGGAACGATGCGGGGTTCGTCGTGATATGCATTGGCGCCGTGATGGGAGCGTCTGGCGCCGGAATCGTGCGCGTGGCTGTCGGCATCGTTGCCCGTGCTGCTGCAGGTGCAGGCGCGCCGCCCGTCGTGGCTTGTGCAGCGATGGACTGCAAGAGGCTCGCAGCTAGCGCAGGATTGGGTGCTGTCGGTGGTGCCACTTGGCGAGTGGGAGCCCCGTTTGCTGCACGCCCGGCGAACATGGCGTCAATGGTGGGGCGGAGTGCCGCCCCAAAGGGCGTCGACAAAAAGTCGCTAGGCAACGCTGTAGCGGTGTGTCAGCGACTCGTCGTACGGAGCAAGCGGGCGCCTTACACGTGATGTAGGAAGGAAGGTTGCCCCCAGTGAGGAATCCGATACAGTCATTGGTAAAAGAGTTGCAATTAAAGTCTGACGAGGGCTTGAGCGTGCGAGCCCGGGGCGGGAGAAGAGCTCACCTAACAGGTGGTACTGCGCGCGGCAAAAGAGTCAGTCGGCGGACAGAACGTGGTGGGGTCGTGTTACCTTGTCTGCAGTGTAGTTTTCGCGCATGGCGACGAGGTACTCTTTGAACGTGTCCTCGTCGATGCCCGTTTCGCCCATGTCGACGATGCGCAGAGGCGTTCCGTGCTGTGTGTCGGTGCGGTCAATCGGCGAATAAGCAAAACAGAGGGGGCACACACGTGAGACTGGCCGGGCTGGGTAGTGCTGATGCCCTGTCCGTAGAAAATCTCTTTGCCAAAGACGACGACGGACGTGTGCCTGTGCTTGGATGGGCGTTGTGACGCGATGAGTGTGGGGTAGGGTGAAACTCACCAGATGCCGTCTATCTGGCGGCCGGTGAGCTGGAGGGACAGCTGTCTGGCCATGCCGTTGGTGACATCGTATATGTAGAGCTGGACGGGGGTGGTCATGATATCGTCAAGGACAAGGGGGGGACGCGTGTCTACAAGTTATAGTGTAACCTGCAGTGTGCACAGCAGACCAAGCTGTATAAAGCAGGTCCGATCATCATTGCGCGTCCTTTCCCGAGCATTCCATCCCTCGATAAGATAAGATCACGAGATAACGTAGAGACGTGAATCCTGATGTACATATCACAAGCTCGAACACGGGCCCAGGCAGCAATTGTCGTACGCTCTCCCAAATCGCTGAGTGTGCGGCAGTCCACGCATGTCGTCAGGTTCGGGTCACCGTTCGGCGAGTGGCACCGGGCAAGCCTAGACGAGGGCCGTGCGTGTGGCTCTGTAAGCACGTCTGCCAGGACGACGTTCATTCTCTCGTGACTGTCTTCATGCTCACTCTGTTTGCGTGGACGGAGCGAAGAAATCCGCGCGTGGCAATGCCAGCACTGGAGGGTGGTGGTCAGGGTAGTGGCAGCCCCCTGACGAGAGTCCTTTGGCAGGCCCGAAACTGCTGCCATCGGGGCCTAGTAACTCCACCTAACACACTGGTCCTTCACCATATTGTAGCACAACTTGTAGCGCCCATGATCGTGGGAGATCCGGGAAGAGGTCAGCGTGAGTAAACATTTACGCGGTGGCATAATAAGCCGATGCCATGCTCGCAAATTCTTTCCATCCTGCGATTGTCACTACCCCGGGAAGGTCAGCTTCATGTCGGGCGAAACCCAGATCTCCGAGCGCTCGGTGCTTGCAAATCAGTCATTCCAGGATTTACAGGACGGTCAATTGATTTCTCATCCTCCGACTACCATTCAAACCAGCAGGGCTCCTGTAGCAGACTTGGTTGGAACAGAAACCCTTTCGTCTGACCCTAAATAAATCTAAAAAAACAGCTCTTGGAATATGTTGCGAAAGCTCGACGACTCGACGCTAGTGCCATGGACAATGAGTTTGCCAAAAAGCACCCTTTTCTCCATGTGGTGAGTGAAATCTGTGAGTAGTAAGGAAATTCTGGCATTGACAACATTCTTATCAAGATTCGCTGTTCATCGAATCTACTCACTGCTTCACAAATGAAGTCTGAGATAGTCGAGCTTTTGGCTTCGAAGTGGGCCTTGATACTTCAGCTGGTAAAGCTGGAAACGCAATATGACTCAATTCGTTCCCTATTGCAGGAAGACGAGGGTCATGATGCAGCTGATGCATTCTGTAAAGCACACTATGGGGTTGGTCACGATGGTTATGATGCAGAGAATGAGTTGGCTATTGCCTATATGGAGCTTACATTCCGACCTCTAAGCTTTCCTGGGCTAGATGATGTCACCCGGAAATGTAAACCATCTCATTTTTTGTGAAATGACAAAGCATGTTGACAGATTTGTTTGCTAGAATACAAACGCTCCACTTCCTATCGACCGACAACAAAGGGATGGGTCAAGGCCCTCCCACGCGTCCGCTTCTTCCTCCTGAACTCCATCAATGCCAGCACGGTTTTCTCGCCGTTCCAACTCCACCTCGGCCGCTCTCGCACGCTACCGCACCAGATGACACATCCTCCGACGCTCACGCATTCCTCTCCCGACTCGAACTCGACGTACTCGAAGCGCAGGACAACCTACTACAGGCAAAGGCAACGCAGGCACTCGCAGTGAACCGCCGTCGCGGCCCCGAGCTCACCTTCCAAATGGACGACCTCGTCATGCTGTCCACCAAAAACTGCCGCCGAGACTATCTCGGCTCGGGACTGCGCCACGTCGCCAAATCCATGCCCCGGTTCGACGGTCCTTACCGTATGACAGCCGCTTCCCCCGAAACGTCCTCGATCTCCCTCCTACCTGCAAAATTTCTCCCACCTTCCATGTTGGCCAACTCCGTGCCTTTACACTGAACGACCCTTCCAAATTCCCCGCTCGTGAGCACCGCCGCCCTCCTTCGGTGCTCATGTGCAGGCTGTCTCGAACACGTAATCGACCGCATAATCGATGAGCGCCGCGTGGGTCGTGGCAGACAGTACCTCGTGCGATGGCATAGTTTTGGCCCTGAGGACGACGAATGGCTTCCACATAAAGAGTTAGACAACTGCGAGGCGCTCGATGTCTGGGAGCGACGTTCCTCTTCTTCATAGGGTGGGAGGGTTGTAAGCAGGCAGCATGCCTTTCGGATCGTCTCGGGTCCTCACGGAGCAACTCGGGAACCCCAGTCGAGTTGGCATCCTCACCCAGACATATATGGCGGAGTGCGTAGCTAGATTTCTCATTTGTTCATTCATTCCTTCTTTCCTGTATCTCCCTCCCCCTCTCTCTGCTACAGACCGCCTGTGATACGTTCCGTCTGCCCGTCTGCCCTGCCGACCGCGCCGATCCGTTCCCAGTGTCGACGCCTTGACGGAGGCGTCTTCCACTCGGCGGGTCGCGCCCGGGATCGATCCTTATTTCTCCCGGGTCTCGCGAACTCGAGACGACGCTTAGTGGGTAAGTAGTCGTCCTAAACAGCACTGGAGGGTGGTGGTCAGGGCATATTACTGAATCCAATGACGGACCAGTTGGTGCGGGTGGTCGATTGGTTATCTGGCAGGGCTGCGTGTGGAGTCCAAGGGTCGCCGAACGTCGAAAGGCACCGTTTTAATGATGTGCGATTTTGCAAATGATTGTACATGCTTCGGCTCATGGTTACGGTACATGGTATTCATCCCCCGATACCAAACCTGCCACACTACATTTTACAGAATACTCAGTGGTGGTATTCAGCAAGTTTCCTCCGGTTCCAAACAGGCACTCGCCGAGTCCCGACAAGTCACAACACGCAGAATCCTCCAAATCAGACGATGAGGTGTCTAGGAATCTGAATTACGTGCTGCCGCCAAGCAAGCCGCCAAGGTTCAAGCCGGAAAGCAACTGCTGTAAAACATTCACAATAGTATTTAGGATTCCCCCTAACAAATCATCATTGACCGGCTTTAGGATGCCAGTAAAGGAATGAATAGAGGTTCTACGACAAAAAGTATAATGAATGCGTCATAAAGGCTGGAAAAAAAAAGAAAGCACACGTACACCAGGTTGTTGAGGGGGGTGACAATCTTAGGGACGGCATCAGCAGGAATCGCTTTCAACACTGGCATCAAGTCGTTGGACAACGCGTTCAACGACTGACGAATATCACATCAGTCTTTTGCACCCCGGAAATTCGGACATGTACTCACGTCAGCAAAATTATACACGACTGGACCCAGTGTCTTCAAGTCTATGCCATGTACCTGCTCAGAAGTACTCGAGACGATCGCGGCGGCTTTGGAAACGACCGAATTAACATGGTCAGCATCAGGCGGCGAGGCTGTGGCTAGCCGGAGATGGAATTAGGATAGGATCTCAATACAAATAGCTGGCATACCGAGTTATTCGTTCAACGTCTGGAGTTGCGCAGTAGCGTTCGAGAAAATGCCGACGATGCCCTGAAGAGCACCATCATCGCGAGCAGAGACTAAGGTGGGGGAAGCAGCGACGAAGCTGGTAACAGAGAGGAAAAGTGCAGGGATGAGAGAGAAAATGCGCATCGTAGAAAAGGATGATGGTCAGGGGAACGAGAGAGGTGCTAGAGTTCCAAGAACCTGGAGTCCAGCACTGAATTGCCAGCGTTTTTATAGGCCTTGAAAGGGCCACAACCGTTGAAGATGGAAGTCGACCTCCGCCTGCTGTCCGTCACGAGCATCTCTCCAAGCGAAAAGAGCTCACTAGTATGTGATAGATAATTACAACACTTGGACTTCCACTCTGAGGTCTGAGGGTCCGAACAGTGGAAGGTCATGTCATGTCATTGTGGAGCTTCAAAGCCTGCAATATCATGTACGATTGAGATCATATGCGACACTGCTCACCTCATCGATCGCATCCTTGATACTGGTGTCATCGTGCTCATACTTGAAAGCAATCTCCTTAAAAGCAGGACTTCCATGATGATATCTGCAATCGAATGAGATAATGTCATACTGAAGTGGGTTCCGAGTAAGTTATAACGCACACTTATAGTTTGCGGCTATCCATCACCGTTAGAAACTCAGTATCCAGTCAGTCACCACCTGCATTTCGTGCGGTCGCGATCAGTCACGGTAGTCGCTTCCGAGCACGGGTGTCTTAGAGAGTACATATAGAGTTATAAACCGCGCCTCGATCCAAAGTGGTTTGAGGACGCGAAGAACTATTGAATGGGGCAGATGCGGCACTGCCACTTGGACTGGCGATGATATCGTTCGATCGAGCAGCCTCGTGCCTCTGAGCTTGATCAAACCGGCAGATAACCAGCCTGTGGCACGCACCGAGCATACAAAGGCATCGTAACTTCCACGTAAGTAATGAGGTTAGCAATGTCTTACATTTCCAAGCCCCACTGTCGCATGAGCCGTCGACTCGCAGCATAGATTACTTACTGAATCCGATGACATTGAATAGTGTAACCTGCATGGCAGCAGGTTGTATAAAGCAGGTCCGATCGGAC
>JBBPSN010000413.1:0-10079 GCA_038093615.1 Austroboletus olivaceoglutinosus | reverse complement strand
GTATGCCAGATGTACACGGGACTCGAATACTACAAAGCAGGCGTAACCAAAAAAAAAAAGGCTCCACCGGCTAAAGGCGATATAAAAAGACGACGTGGGTGCATGCAAGAGACGTGGGAGGGGCATGACAATAACCATGGAAAACAAATAGCGAGACAAGGGAAACAAAAAAGTTGCGTGTCGTTAAAGTGGTGAGAAGAGATAGTGGATGAGAAGGCTGAACCATTGCGTCTAAGTCCATTTCCAAGGTGAGGAAAAAAAAAGATATGGTTAAAAAATCAAATAGATCAAACGAGATGTAAAAAGGGCGCAAACCTCTTATAGACAGGTGGGCCGAAGTTGTAGGTCGCCTTCTGGCGCCACAAAAGATCAGGGGAAGACGTCATATCCGAGACCGAGTCGGTTAACGTGAGAAGAGCGCGCGTCGAGTCAATTGAGTCGTGAGGGACGTGAACGTAAACAGTCAGTTATGGGACAGGCGATAACATTGCTTCGACAAAAAGTCTTATATTGGATGATAGGGTATTGTTTGGCTTGTGGGAAGGGGATTGGTGTCTGCAGAAAAAGAAACGATCGGTGCGAGAACGGAAAATAGCATCTGGTGAAAATTACCCATAGATTTGGCTTGGAGAAAAAAGAAGGGGAAAATGCTACAAAAGTTTAGACTGCTTGAGATGCCTGCGGACGACCATATCTCGCACTGTATCCGAACAGGATTGAGTGCTCGCTCCAACGTGCGCGAAAATAACTCACCGCTCGCGAGGATGCCGGCAGTGGTGGAAGTATCCTGGCGAGAATTAAATCTCAGTCAGGAGCAGTCTTGCTTCTCGGAGGCATTCCTACCGTGACAGAGGTACAAAATCCGTAGAATTTTCGAGGCAGGGGAGAGTACTCCCGATGGATAGCGCTGAACTTGCCCCTAAAGTCTGAGGGTCCTGATTAGTCATAACCGGAGAAAACACGTCAATTGGACCAACATTTCGAAGCCGTCTCTATATCGTTGGGACGGTCACTATAGCTGCGAACGTATTTCGACAGCCGGATGCCTGACTTGAGCTTGGATTCGAGGATATCGCATTTGTTTAGGAAAAGGACCAGATCGACACTGGCCAGCAACTTGTTCGAACAAACGGCCTTCCACAGCAAGACACTGTCCTCCTGAGAAACTGTTTAGCATCGGACGGGTAACGTTGAAATGTGCTCACTAATCTGTTGATGCTTCGGTCTTCTGCCAAGACTTGGTCGAATCCAGATATTGGAGCAAGGAATATAATAGCGTCCACTAGGGCAACAGAACTGTGAGAGATAGCACGAATGACGTCAAACCGAGGAAGTACCATCGTCAAAAAAGGGCACCCATGTCGCTGAGATGAAAAAAAGTGAGCGAATGCTTCAAGCCGAAATAAAGATACCACACCTCTCTAAAGGCAAAACGTTCTTTAGATGAAAAAGAGAATCGAGGACCGATGCACACACCTGCGATCGAGAACCCCCGACGTCGACTATTCTCCACTCGGTGCCATGCTCGCGACCGGCAGCGGCCTCCATTTCACATCTGTATTCTGAAACCCCGACGGTTTTTAGGCGGGCTCGCAACACGTCGTCTGTCGAAAGAGAATGAGAAGGTCGATGCAAACTCGTATGGACAACTTGCCGTCGGAAGGGATATATTTGAGTGCGGTGACACGATCGACGTCGTTCAAGAAACTAAGAACGGGACGGTCAGTATGAGGTTGATGGAGAGAGTAAATTTGGAGATTACAATCCTGGAAGCTCTTCCAATCTTATCTTGCGTCGCCGAAGGACTTGGCGCACGAACTTGTTGTTCCAGAGGGCTATTATATCATCGCTGCATGTATGAAGGACTTCTTGTGCTTCGTCTCGAGTGGCCATGCCGGTATCACCCAACGATGTTGGCCGGCCGTCCCTGCGAGCACTTCTTGCGAGGGCACCTTTCCAGGTAGTGCCGGGACGAACAAAGACCTCTTGGGAGCGCCATGGGCGTTCGACGCTGTCGCTGCGACGAGAGCGGTATGCGCTGAAACTGCTGGCGCCGAGGGATGCGGCGTCATCCTCGTTTGGGGGGATGAGCTTGGCAATGAGGAGGGCTTCGATGTGCCGGAGTGGGGTGAGACGCATTCGGAGGAGGTCGACCTCGTGGGGTATATGGGAGGCGTCGTCCTCGCTGTCGTCTGCGCCGCTGTCGAAGGAGGGGAGACGCACGTTTGAGAGAGCGTCCATGATGGTGCGGACGGAGCGGACGACGTTGAGCTGAATGACGCTGCGCCAAAGGATGCGCTCCTCGCGGAAGGCGGTGGGGGTGTAGAGCCTCTGAAAGTCTGGGGGAGGGTGAGCGGGGGGTGCGGGAGCGGGGTGGGACGGGACTGACGTCTGAGGGTAGTTGATTTGCCTGGGAGTCGGTTAGGGCGGTGAGGTGGAGACGGCGGAGACACATGCCTGACTCGCTCTGACCGAGGAGGAGGAGCCTGACGACGCTCTTCTTCTTTTGCTGCTGGCGCTCTGCCCTGAGAGACTCGTCGATCTGAAGGCTTATGCGTCTTGCCTCGGCCTCCTGGGCGAGACGGATGACGCGGTCCTCCTCGGTCTCGTTCGGGGGCGGCTTTAGGACCTCGTCGAGGGGGTCGTATTCCTGCTGGGGAGCCTTGTTGGTCGAGGGCATGATGGTGGTAGGACGAGAGGGAGGTCGGGATGGAGTAAAGGGCCAGGCACGCCCAATTTAAGTGTGCACTTGCCAAGGGCAAAGCAACGCCGAGGATCCGCTCAATTCCCCTCCTCCTACTAGTACTCCTACTCGTACTCCTCCTCCTCCTCCCCCCTTCCTCCCCTACTCCCCTGCTCCCCTGCTCCCCTGCTCCCAAAAACTGAGCCAGGACCTCAGTCGTGCCTGAAGCACAGCCCCCTTAGACGCTGCCTCGTGGGCGCACAATCACCCGTCGTCCCCTTGCGCCCTCTTCGCATCCTCGGACACTCTCAGCGGCCCCGTCGCCCCCCAGCCATTCCTAGCCCCTTGTCTCGCTCTGCCGCATCTCCCGTTCAAACTTTTTGTCATGTCCGCACGAGAATAAACTCTGCGCCACATGTCATCCCGACGGACCCAAGTTTATCGGCGATCCCATGCATGGCGTGCGGTGTGTTTCACCTGCCCCTCCCCGCGACTAACCAACTGGAGCTATACTCACCGTGCCACATCGGGCGCACAGCACTGTCCAAGCTCCGGCCCGGTCCATGCCTTATCTCGACACCGCATCCCTTTACGTCTTCAGGGACGAGTAATATACAGCGCAAAACTTGGTGGCCGCGGAGCCCCGTTGGTCAGCGCACCCCCTGGAGGCAGATCAGGACGATTGGGCCATGTTAGAGGCGAGACGCGATAGGCACCCCATCATGCGTGGGGCACGTGCCCCTGCTGATCCCGTTCTCTCTCCCGCACTTCCACTCCATGAGGCCACAATGACCATTCCGGGTGAATACCCACGCCCGAATGAGACAGCTGGAAGGTGCACTTTCGCCGCCGCCGATTCACCCTGAATCATCGCGGGAAGATGAGGGACGTGCAGAGCAAACAATGAGGCTGAAATAGTGCAGTGTCTGGGGTCCCTTGTATGAGTCATTTGCACACAAAGTACTGGGAATTCGATTGTTATTGCTTGCCATGTCCTCTTCACCGCCTGCGACCCCTCCTAATCTCCACCAAAATACCATCGACCCATCTGCACGATGGCTCGTTCAAAAGTTTGGTGGAACGAGCCTCGGAAAGTTTTCAGTCCAGATTGCAAAAGATATCGTTTCGTGAGCCCTCGTCTACTACTCTTTAGGCGCTCCGCCGACCCTCTATGCAGAAACTACATCGACCAACACAAGGTCGCCATCGTCTGCTCAGCACGATCAGGCACTACCAAGGAACTCGGAACGACAAACCTGTTGCTCAAGGCCGCCGCCGAATCTAGACAACGGCAGCCCAAGACGCCGTCTCGCTCTGAAACCACGTCGCCCGTGACCAATGGCATGTTTGGACGACCGTCCAGCTTTTCTTCTCCTTCACCTAGAACGCGCAGCTCGTCCCCGCCTGGCTCCCTCTCTTTCTCGTTCACACCCTTAAGTAACCCACAATCGGACAACGAGCCCGAGTTCTGCGCGACCGTCGATCTCATACGCTCCGAGCATCTAGCAGCAGCCAACGCTGCCATCCAGACGCCCGAAATCCTCAAGGAAATCGAAGTAGAAATACACCGCGATTGCGATTGGCTTCGCGCGTTCCTGTTTGCAGCTCAAGTAAAGTCGCTGATGCATCCGCGCCACCGTCTCAATCCAACTTACGTTTGCGCTTCATCATAGGTGATCGACGAGGTGTCGCCTCGATCTCGAGATAGCATCATAGGGTTCGGCGAGCGGCTAGGATGTAAGCTTATGACGGCCATCCTTCGAGATCAAGTACGTCTTGTGCGATCTGTGCCCAAAGATGCACCTCATCTGTCGATTTCAGGGTATAGATGCCGAATATGTCTCGTTGGAGGACATTGTCCCAATCTCAGATGACGGTGATCAACACATGGAGAAATCTTTGGATCAATCGTTTTACGATGCTGTCGCCGCCGCAGCTGGCAAACGCATCCTGGAATGTGCCCCTAGGGTCCCTGTCGTTACAGGTACGCATGTCCATTTATCCCCTTTTGTGCCTCTCACAGACACCGGTCCAGGCTTCTTTGGTCCGGTTCCTGGCTCGTTGCTGCGCCAAGTCGGCAGGGGTTACACGGACCTCCTCGCAGCGCTGCTCGCCGTTGGCCTCGAAGCCTCAGAACTCCAGATATGGAAAGAAGTCGATGGCATATTCACCGCCGATCCGCGAAAGGTGCCCACGGCACGCTTGATACCCATCATATGGCCGGACGAGGCGGCGGAGCTAACCTATTATGGGAGTGAAGTCGTGCATCCGTTTACCATGGAACAGGTGAGCGCATATAGCCTGGTATTTACTTCGGTCAATGACAATGTTCTTTTACATCTCAAGGTCATCCGAAGGAAAATACCCATTAGGATAAAAAACGTGGAGAATCCCCACGGCGGGGGAACGGTCATTCACCCGGACCCAGATGAGATTCTAGACGAGTCTGACGGAGAGGTGTCATCCGCCTCGACCATAATTCCCTTTACGTCTTCGGAGCATGTCTATCAGAGTAGGCGTCAGCCGACGGCGGTCACCATCAAGGAACGCATCGTCGTCCTCAACGTGAATTCGAACAGAAAGAGCGTTTCCCACGGCTTTTTTGCGCACATCTTTGGCATGCTCGATCGATTCGGCGTCGTGGTCGACTTGATCAGCACGAGCGAGGTGCACGTGAGCATGGCGATCGAGAACAATCTCTCGCGCAAGACCATGGACCGGTTGCTCGTCGAACTTCGAAAAACCGGATCGGTGAGCCCCCTTTGGTGTTCCCCTTACGACGTGACTAGAGGACCATTCATTCTCCAGGTCTCCGTTCATACCAACATGACGATCCTTTCGCTCGTCGGAAAGCATATGTGTAACTTGGTGGGCATATCGGGGCGGATGTTTCAGACGCTCGCACACGGCAACGTCAACATCGAGATGATCAGTCAGGGTGCGAGCGAGATCAACATCTCGTGTGTCATAGAGGCGCGGGACGCCATCAAGGCGCTCAACTTGATCCATCAGAGTTGTTTGCAGATCAGGCCGGAAGGTCTTCGTGGAGGAGGTGCGATTGATTTTGCTTCCCCTTTTCATTGGCTCACGCGCCTGGGATGACAGTGGGCCCGTGGCTATTTTAGAGGCTGTTCGATGAAAGGACCGTGTGTCCTACCATAGATGTCATGGTGTTCAACCACTGTCTTGGTGTTCAACCACCCTTGGGAAGATGGGAGGTGCTTGGGAATTTCAGGGTCACGCGGTAAGAAGCCGATCTATGCCCGATATGTTTTTGCTATTCGGCTGCATCATCGGCTGGCAGGAGACAGATATCGTGATGGCGATCACGTGTACGATTGGGATGTAAAAGAGAAGATTGGGACGTCGGTTAGTCCCGCGAGTGGGTGGTTATCATGAAGTAAACGATGACGATACACATGACGCTCATCGTTTTTTCTTTATCTCGTTGGGAATAACTAATCCGATCAGGAAGTTGGACGCGCCCGACTGAAGAGAAAACTGTCGCGAACAGTGGACGGCACGAATCCGTATTGGATGACGCGACCTGGATCATTAAGCCCTATCCATATGTGACCGCCTTTGCGACGCCCGCGATTCGATATGGCACTCTTTGTATCCCACGGAGCATTTTTTTTCGCGCTCATATCGGAATATTATACGACCTTGGCAAACAGGGAAATCCCAAAGTGCGACTCATTGGACGCCATTACAGCAAGGGGCGGGAGACTGTCATCGACGACGAATCAAACGACCCGTCGTCGGACGCCGCCGGCATGACCCTACATGTGCACATAATGTATGGTTCCGGCCGACCGTTAACCGGGGCGATAAGCTCGCTTGCCGGGTTGTGAGATCGGTGGCGGGCCCCTGGGGCCTTGTTAATGCCCTCAAAGGAAAGGCTGAGACGACCCGTGCCTCGCCAACGAAAAAGGGAACAGCTCGCATGTGGCGCACTCGAAGCGCCCAATATGCCTATACGCGAGACGGAACGAACCAGGTCGCCGGACACGCCACTCGCGAGGACATGAAAAAAGTTGTGTGGCGGCTCGATGGACTAACGTCGGTCCGCATCATACGACGCTGGCAGGTGGCGCCGGGATGAAATGTCGCGGTGCATACGCCAGACGACAAGCGCGCGTGCCTTTTTTTTTGCCCGACGCCGGATCTGGAAGCGAGACCGTATGCATATGGACGAGCTCGCGTCGTCGAATCGAAGCATCGTGATGACGGACCTTTTTGACGAGCGCGCGGGTAGATGATCGTGGTATTGGGCGGACGTGCAGCGATGCGATCGCCACGCTCTTTTTACTGACGGCAGGGGCCGGCGCCACCCTGAACACGCAGCATGTGTATTACTTGTGAACAGGTCTTGATGTCGACGCGATCGGTGGCGTGCTCATGAATCGATCGATAGGTTTTTGGGGGCAACGCTAGGTGGCCTCGTGCAATCTGTGGCACTCGTGGCAGGTTTGTATCATTGAAATATGATTCTTCGCACGAGAAAACTCGGGATGAGTACTAGAGTGGCACCCGACGATCTGACGCGTTTCTCGATATCACCCGTCATCGTGATCTCGCGTGGTAGTCGCACACGTGGGGCCCCAGCTGATCATGCCAAGCCGTTTTCCGCGTTTTCGAAATTTCCTGGGTCAACGTTGTTCCGGGTAACCTGTGACAGCGGCTTGTCCGTCCGAAACCCTGCCAGGTGACGAACCACGAGACCTCTCGATGGCGACTTCTTTTCGGGCTGGAGCTTTGTCAGCAGGTCATGAAGATGAAGAAACGGTGTCGTTCTCGTATCTCGGGTTTCGACGGCGTCGCCGCTGTGGACTCAAGTCGGTATGGCTAAGATGATGGTGGCGTAATGCAATTGCGCCATTTACTTTGGAAGAGTCGGCGGCCCATCCATGTCATGCCGTAAGCCTGATTGACAAGTTGCAATGCGACCCCAAGGTCCCAGGTCCAAACTGTGCGCCAGCGGGATGTGACCGGGCTGCACTCTGAGACGACGCGTGCGCTCTCACTGCGTCTTGCTTTGGTGGTGCTGCTCTCAACCCCGGGAATCCGCGAACGCCCAGGTCTGAGGTGGTGCGTCCTTTTTTTTTCTTCTACGCGGGATTCGCCTCGAGAGACTGACGACCACCTTTACGCTGGGCTAGGTCAGCGTACCCCCCGCACCGGGCCCTTGCTCCCGCTCGCGCACCATGCCATCTATTTCGCCTTTTTCGTACTCGGCGGCGGTTCGCAACATTGCTGCGCTTTCAAGCCTCTACCTTCAATGCTCTGGATGGACCTGACTGTTGCCTTTATCGCTCCGCCGCATACGCACTGGTGCGTAGTCACGGCCGTCGTTGGACTGCGAGGAACAGGAAGAGATTGACATCACGCCGAATCAGAATACGTTGTCGTGGTTCAAGCAGGGTCGAGAACACGGTGGAGCTCGGGAAGCAAAACGGAATACTTTTGGTGGCGATTCAGGGCGTTGGTATCGTCGATGGGTCTAAGACGCTCGTGCGTTTCATTCCACCTCTCCCTAGTTTCCTTTGTTGACTTGTGATAGGATGAACATCACCAATGGGTGCGAACGTCCCATCACCGACCAAGAGATCCTCGAATGGTATGGGCCAACACGATGGTCAAAAAGGCGCGCGGACTGTCCGGTCGTTCAAAGACACCTCTCTGACCACTGGCATCTTCATCCTTGATCTCCTCGACGCGCTTTGACCGGGGTTCGTCATCGACGTACACGAGGACAGGAGCTATGAAGATCGGCGACAGAATGGTGGGTGGCCTTGATTTCGCTCTTTGCATTTCGCTGACGCCTTTGGGAAGCCAAACTGGCCATATCGATCGCGAGAAAGATGGACCCGTTGATTTTCCTCGTACCAGAAGACATTGTCGACGTTCGACCGTGTTTGGTGCGTCTTTTCTCGTTTCGATGGACTGAATTTGATGCGATTCCTGGAACAGATTTTGACGTTTATCGGAAGTTTGATGAACATCGCGCACTAGTGTGAATCGTGACTGAGGCTCGGCGGAGATTGGGCGAGGGGTGCTGCGAGTGGGATCCAATCACGTGTTTAAGGTCGCAATTCGAGATCATTTTCTGCCGTTTTACTATTTCGTCCTCCGAGTCTGAGTCGGTTGTCTTACCGTCTTTTTCTATTAATCCTTTGCTCGAGCCTTGCGATTCTAGCTCCAGTGCGCCCCCGTCGCGCGATCGAGCCCGACCAAGCGAGCCCGCACCACTCGCTCGATCCTGATTCGCTCCTCCAAAGACGTACATGCCACACGACACGACGCGCGAGCACGCTCAGGCCTTAGAGCCGAGTATTGGCGCAACAAAGTCGATGGTGATGGTGGTCTGGACGAGCTCGTATACAGATTCCGCGTGGGCGTGATCCCCGTCCTTGTCCAACGGCGTTCGCGTGTGCTCGTAACTCATCAGAGACAGGGCGAGTCGCCCTGGATGGAGAAATGCGACGATATCGAAAACGGTCGAGATTCCAAGTACACACAGGCTGACCAGTCTGCTAATATGACGTCACGTATATCTGAACAGGCTTGAACATCCGTGCAGACAACTGTTTGTTCCGCTCTCCTCATTGCAACGGAACGCGATGTTTTGCGCCTTTGATTTCAACGCCCCTCGACGTCATTCGTACCACCACGTCGACCTACAAGTTGAATCACCTCCCCTTCCATCGGCGTTTCTTCGGCCCGGAGTTCTGACCCTTCATCTTGCCCGACGTCCGCGAACGCTATCTCGGTCGGATTGGATGCTAAGGTGAAGCCGAACCCTGTATCAATCCCAGAACATCGTCTACCTCGAAGTTCACGAGCATAAAGCTCGCGTATGTTCAAGATGAAACGAGGAATGAGAGTGAGTATAGGGACACAGCCGACGACGTATAGTGACTTGCTGCCCGGCAAAAACGGGACGTTAGATCCGACCACGATACTAGTACAACCATAGGCCGCAATGCTATCACAAAATGTTATTGTTTCACCACATTATGCTGGAACAACATGACCCACACTAGAACATAGATGATACCTTCTCTGACGAGTAGATACAGATATTTGCTGAGCTGCCATTGCTTGGTTGCCCTATACATTTGAAACGACTGTCGCGCAAATTGTGCGACAACGAAAATGCAACTCATGGCAGGCGGAATGAGCTGTAGAACAACGATGTATATCAACCCACTTCCGAATGGAGCAATTCCATAGCAATAGATGATTTCCGGAGAATCCTGGATCAACATGGCCGTTACTGATCATTGATGAGTCGCAATCGGCAAGTTGAAGTTGGACTTGACATGAGACTTACACCCTACATTGTCAATATTGTCAAGGATGCCAAAGACAACAATCGAGCCAATATCCAGGA
>JBBPSN010000412.1:0-19188 GCA_038093615.1 Austroboletus olivaceoglutinosus | reverse complement strand
ATACAAGCTAGAATAAAGCCAACCTAAGTCTTTTGGCTAATAACCTGGACTTGGAAGAACAACCAGGGATCTATTTCACTAAGTTTTGTTACTCATTCAATCTTGTTATTGCTTGATCTGTTAGGTTTATTGTCAACCAGCAGCTTATAGTGAGTTTGGGCCTGGGGAATTTGCTTGAGGAAAAATCTAGCCTTCTATTCATCCATATTCCATAGAAACGACAACGGTCACCATCTGAGACTCCTCAGTCTTCCCATTTGTCAAACACCTTACCGAGTTATTTAGTAGTAGCTTGGTCTATGGTATGATGGACCTATTTGCTGGCTATGATCAGTGCCCGCTTCATGTCAAGTCCCAAGACATAACTACTTTTAATAGTCCACTCGGGCACCACTCTCCTGATAGGTCACACTAACGCCATGCAGATCTACCAAGCCGACATGGCTTTTATTCTCCAAGACAAGATCCTGCATCACACAATGCCCTTCATCAATAACCTCCCTGTGAACTCTGGCATGTCTTGGTACCAATATCTGGACAGGTCTTATAAGACCATCGCCGAGAATCTGGGTATCTGCTAGTTCATCTGGGAGCATCTTACTATTGTCTACAGGATACTCCAATGGCTTCAGAATGTCAATGCAATAGTGTCCACTAAGAAGTTCATCCTCACTGCTCCAAACACCACCATTGTCAGTCACAAATGCACCTTCGAAGGTTGTATTTCACATGAGGTCAAAGTCCAGAAAATCTGTGACTGGCTGGAGTGCAAGGACCTGATGCAAGTCTGAGGATTTCTTGGCATGTGCAGTATGGTGCATATTTTTATCTGAAACTTTGCCTCTATCATGTACCCCCTTCTAAACCTGACCTGCAAAGGTGTTCCCTTCGAATGGGATAATGCACAATAGATGGCCATGACTCACCTCAAGGATGAGATCATCAAGTCCCCCCTGCACTCTGGTGGCTGGACTATGAGTCTGACTAAGAGGTCATTCTTGCTGTGAACACCTTGGTCATAGCTGTCGGATTCATACTTTTGCAGACTGATAATGATGGCAAATGCTATCTGAACTGGTTCTGCTTCATTAGCCTCACCAAAGTCGAGAGCCAGTACTCGCAAGTGAAGCTTGAGCTCTATGGACTATTCCACACTCTTCGCTTGGTCTGAGTTTTCATCTTCAAAGTTCACAACCTCATCATCAAAATGGATGCCAAATATGTCAAAGGTATGATCAACAACCCCAACCTCCAGCTGAACACAACAATCAACTAGTGGATTGCTGGTATCCTTTTATTTCATTTCGAGCTTCATTATATCCTTGTGGACAGTCATGTTAGACCTGATGGTCTCTCTCGGTGGCCACCTTCAAATAAGGACCCACCTGAGATAAATGATGTCAAGGACTGGCTCGATGATTCTTACTCTTTTTGTGTTACACTTCTCAACAACTGTATACTACCGTATGCACTTACCATACCTTCACTCAGATCTTTGTGCTGGTCTTCTTCCCCCAAACATTCTACTTCCTCCTGCACCTCTTATGTACTTTTGCTTGCTTCGCCTCCTCTTTCCCCACCACTTTTATTCTTCTCAGTCTTTTCTTCTATTGTGTCTCCCCTGGTCTTATCCCCGGATGTTTCTTCCTCTTCTTCTTCCACTTTGGACTCCACTTCAGAGCTGCCTACTATACCTTGGTCTTCCAAGGCCATTGCAAAAGAGGCTCGCATAGCTCTTATCTGCTCCTTTCTCAAAACTTGTTGTCAACCTACTGACCTCTCTGACAGTAAGTTCCAAACCTTCATCAACTCTGCCATAAAGTTCTTCTTGCTCAATGGCTGCCTCTGGCGCTGAGAACCACATGGCCACCACCAATTGGTAGTGCTGGAGTTACGCTGGTTTGGACTGATTAAGGAGGCATACAATGACCTTGAACACAAAGGTGTCTTCTCAGTCCAAACTCAGCTTCTGCTCCACTTCTGGTGGCCAATGCTCATCAATGATGTCAAATGGTATATCCACACTTACCATGAGTACCAAGTTTGGCAGACCGGCCGGTTCCACATCCCTCCCCTCATTTCTGTCATCAGGGGTCTTTTTCATAAGGCCCACATTGACACCATGCTGATGCCCCACTCTGGCAGATATAGATATATTGTCTAGGCCTGTTGCATGCTGACTGCCTACCCAGAATGGCGCATGCTCTGCTCTGAAAACTTGGCCACCCTGGCCTCTTTTATTTTCAAGAACCTCCTTTGTTGGTGGGGTCCCCTCGCTGAGATTGTTACTGACAATGGCCCAGTCTTCATTTAGGCCCTAGATATCCTCGCCGACCACTATTAAATCCATTACATTCAGATCTTCTCCTACAACTCCTAGGCCAACAGCATCATAGAATGCTGACACTATGATGTTTGGGAGGCCCTCATCAAAACTTTCTAGGGGGGGGAGTCTCACTGGCATACGGCCACTTACTTGGTCTTTTGGGCTGAGCACGTCACCATACTTTGGTCTACCAGTTTGTTCCCTTATTTCATAGTTCACAGTGTTGAGCCACTCTTTCCATTTGACCTCTCCAAGGCCACCTTCCTTTTACTGCCATCAGATACCAACCCCCTATCTCTGGCCAAACTGATTGCTTGGAGAGCCTGCCAGCTCCAGAAGCATCAGGATGACTTGGAATCAATCTGTGAGTGTGTACTCAAGGCTCATTTCAAGTCTGTAAAACACTTTGAAACCACTTTCAAGAACCAGATCAAGGACTTTGACTTCTGCCCAGGTAGTCTGGTCCTAGTTCACAATACCTGCATGGAAAAGGAGCTGAACCGAAAGACAAAGCTGAGATACCTCGGTCCAATGGTGGTCCTTCACCAAACTACTGGAGAATCATATCTCCTGGCCGAGTTGGATGACATAGTCTCTCGACTCCAATACACCACATTCCGGCTCATTCCTTACTATCCGTGCTTCCACTCATCCATTTCAGTCACACAGCTCACCAGCTTAGATAACGAAGATTTGAATTGTATGGTAGGAGAAGACATTGAAGAGCTGGACAAAGAAGACCAAGACAGTCCGGATGATGCCTAGTCCGATCAGCCTTGTATAGAATCTTCCTTTACCTCTGTTTCACTCTGGGATTTGTCCAGTGATCTCTCTCACTCTCTTATACCCTCATTTAAATGAAACTTACAAAAAAAATAAAAATAAAAAATCACAAACTCTCATACATACTATATTGGACCTCAGAATACCAACTGCCGAACCACAGACTACCAAGTCATATACCCCCCAGCATATTTCCTCCTCATTTCGTGTCTCACACATGTAATCTTTACCCGGTCCTTATTAAACCTTTGAATGCACACCAAGACACCACACCCATTTTACCATACTTACAGAATCACCTCAATAGAATGCCAACTAGACCAACCAGCAACAGAAGGACAATCTGGTAGGGATAGATGCTGATAGAAGTCTGATAAAGCCAAGTCAGGTGGTAGCCCATGTGACTTGAAGAATATCAGCAAGCATAAATGACTGAAAGGAGATTGAAGAAGACAAGACGGGCGGTATCCCACATACAACTTCGGTCTACCATTCCTACTTTCCTCCTACTTTTTCTTTTTTTTCTCACCCCACATGCCACACAGACCGAAACACGAGCATACATTGGCACTATTCTACTATAGGTGGCGACCAGGTGAACTACCTACACTGATACCTGCTCTATTTCCCTGATCACCTTGCTAATCTCCTCCATAACTTTGGCATATTCCATATTGAGGGCCTTGAGGCTGGCATGAATCTGGTACAGCCATGCATGAGCAGTGTTGAGGTGCAGGACAAGCTGGTCAAAGCTCTTTTGCTTTGATGATCAGCCACCGGTCTTCTTTGGCTTCGGCCTTGCCTTGCCCTTATCCTTCACCAATACCATAACCTCATTATCAGACTCCAAGTTAAGCTTGATTGCCAGCCCAACCACCTTGCTGGAGCCAGCCTTAATGACTGTGCACACCAGCCTGGCCCATACACTGCAATAAGCTACGTCCATGATTGACCGAGACAACTCACTTTGTGCTGCTGGGACAGCCACCTCCATAATCCATTTGGAGGCAGCCTTCTTCCTCGGCCCCACTTGCCCGCCTAATTGGTTGCAAGTAATCTTGTGGCCATTGTACCAAGTGCACGCCAATCCCCTCCCCTTCATGCACTGCTTGGGGACCTTCGCTTTAATGCACGGGTTGCAGGAGTGCCAGGTGCTTGTGTCTTTCCTCCGCTTCATTGATGATTGTGACCAAATACATCCTCACTCTCATCCTCTGCTCAACTTCTCTGCTGTATGATTAGCAATAAGACAACCGACTTGACAAAGAATTTATCTTAATGCCCAATGACACCATGGACCTTGTATCCAATGCCACCATAGCCTTCTCCACTACCTCAGTACTCTCCTTTGCTGCTGTTGATGCCACTGGCTCTTTGTTGTCCACCTCCATTAACGACCCCTGTATTGGGGAGGGTGCCTGCTCGGCCTCAGTTGGGAACAGGGGTGCTTCTTGTCATGTGATCCATTCAGCACATAGCCATTTGGCTTGAACCATGTCAATGGCCATGCTGTCATTAAGCTTGGTATTGAGGCTGAGTGCCTCTGTGCTCTTCAGCATATCCTCCTATTCATCCTGCACACCATCAGGCCAAGTCACATACAAAAACAACCACTTACCATTGCCATCTCAAAATCCTTTATCCAGATGTTGATGTCCTTGTCCAGGTCCAGCCGGTTGTTGGGCATGGTCTTCACCACTACCACAAGCCACTCCGTCGCATCCTTGAACTTGTACCAGGTTGTTTGGTGCAGTGCCACACCGGTGTTGGTCATCAACCAAAACTTGTTGAGTCGGGACTGGAATTGTGATATGGTGAGAGAGACAGGGAGAGACAGGGAGCAAGACATTGTGGCTCAGGGTTTGCTGAGGCATATTTTTGTCCACCACATTCACAATAGATTTCAACTCCACTGATCATGTAACCTAACTGAGGATAGTCAGCAGTTAAGTCCCCTGTGGATATAGAGACCAGTGTACCTCTATAGTTGAAACCATCCACTATCATCCTTATTGTGCATCTCCTACACCCCTGGTTTGTTATTACTCTTTCCATCTAGTCCAAGCTACAGTGGCTCAAATAAATGTCCTAATGTTGGGGCATTTTGGAAAGATGTGACATTTGCAAGAGAACCAAAATATATTAGCTCTAACCCTTGCTGGGTAATTGATAACCCTAACCCTTGCCCTGAAGATGAGCTAATAGTCATGTGATTTGGTTGCCATGGCACTGAGATATATCCATTTCAAAATGACATGTCATTGGGACACTTATTTGACCCGAATATTATCAATCATTATTTGGTAAATAATATAATGTTCTGATAGATGATGTGCTTTAACCCTGTCTCATTATGTAACTTACATAACCCTGAGCACTATAAAGAGCAGAAATACCACCAAGCTAACCCTATTTCACCATGAAATCCATTTTCACCTCTACTAGAGCCAATATCCTGTTTCTCTCTGAATCTGGCCTTTTTGCTAGGAAGATATCCTCCCAAACTGGTTTGGGGAAGTCCACTGTGGCCAGGGTTATCAAAAGAAATGCACCCAGGCAAGGAAAACATCAAATTAGGCCCTTCTTCCAAACTTTCCCTTACTGACAGAAAGAGAATTATCTCTAGTATTATCTCTGGCAAGATTGAAAATGTTGTCCAGGTAATCCATCTCATCAATTCCACCCTCTCCTCTCCTGTCTCTTCCCAAACTGTTTGCAATGTGCTAAAGTCTGCATCTCTAAAGACTGTAGTCAAGAAAAAGAAACCACTTTTGTCTATCAGGCATAGAAAACATAGGCTGGCCTTTGCTTTCAAGCACCAACACTAGACTGTGGAGGACTGGACTAGGGTAATTTGGTCAGATGGAAGAAAGTATGTGTGGAAAGTGGCAGGAAAACCTTTGCAAGACAAGGAGGTACAGGGAACAGTAAAGTTTGGAGGAGGTTCCTTGATGGTTTGGGGGTGCATGGGCTGGAATGGTGTGGGAATCCTTGCAGAGGTGGAAGGGAGGATAAATGCTGAGCAGTATGTCTCCATTTTGGAGGATAATCTGCTTCCTACTATGGAAAATTCTGGAATCCTTGAGGAGAGCATTATCTTTCAACAAGATAATGATCCCAAGCATACCTCTAAAAGAGTCCAGGAGTGGCTGGAATCTCAAGGTATCAAGGTTCTTGATTGACCAGCACAATCTCCAGACCTTAATCCAATTGAAAATTTTTGGCAAATCCTCAAAAAGAAGCTCAACAGCTATGCAATACCACCAAAAGGGGTTTGGGAGCTTTGGAAAAGGATTGATGTGGAATGGGGCAAGATAGAGGTTGAGGAATGTCAAAGATTAATAGAAAGCATGCCTAAAAGACTAGAGGCAGTGATAAAGGCAAAGGGAGGGCATAGAAAGTACTAAAATTGTGAAATAGAAATATTGCTCAAATAAGTGTCCCAATGACATGTCATTTTGAAATGGATATATCTCAGTGCCATGGCAACCAAATCACATGACTATTAGCTCATCTTCAGGGCAAGGGTTAGGGTTATCAATTACCCAGCAAGGGTTAGAGCTAATATATTTTGGTTCTCTTGCAAATGTCATATCTTTCCAAAATGCCCCAACATTAGGACACTTATTTGAGCCATTGTATGATGGTACCACCCCACTCCCTCAATTGGTTTCATCTGATTGGACTTACTCAGAAAACCACCTATACTTCCATGGTCATCTCTACATTCCCGAACCTGCCTGCCCAGATCTAATCCATGAGATTCACAACTCCCCCACCAGTGGCCACACTGGTCAATTTCGGATACTCTTACTCCTTGAACATGACTATTGGTGGCTGGGTATGACCACCTTCGTCTGTCATTATATTGCTGGCTGCACTATATGCCAGAGCAATAAGGTTAATATGCACCCTATGACACCCCTGCTATCCCCTATCCCCTCCATCTGTACTCACCCTTTCTAGCAAATCTTGGTTGACCTGATTTCCAGTCTCCCCCCCTTCCAAGGTTTTGATTCTGTTATGGTCGTGGTCAATCATGGTTTTACAAAGGGGGTAATTTTCTGTCCTTGCAACAAAATGATTGACGCTTGAGAAATCACATACCTCTTTTTTAACAATGTGTTCAAATGATTTGGCCTCCATGACAAATGTATCTTTGATCATGGTCCTCAGTTTACATCAGCATTCTCTAGAGAACTAGCCTGCCTCCTCCAATATGACCTAGCACTGTCCAGCGCATACCACCCTGAGACCGATGGCGAAACTGAATGAGTTAACCAAGAGTTGGAAACTTGGCTTAGGATCTTCTGCAATAAAGACTCTTCCAAATGGCCTGATCTCCTTCCCATGGCCGAGTTCCACCACAACTCCGCATCCCATTCTGTTACAAAACGATACCCATTCTCCCTTATAATGGGATATGAACCACAGGTCTATCTGAAGATAGGGAATACTTTTATACTAGCCTTACAATCCCACCTAACCTCCCTCTCTGATGCCAGGGATGAAGCCCAAGCAGCTCATGACCATGCCCATCTCCTAATAGCCACCAGAAACCACAAAAAGTTCACCCCATTCAAACTAGGAACTGATGTTTGGTGGGAGTCCACCAATCTTCGCCTCAACTTCCCTTTGTGAAAACTCATCCCAAAATGAGTAGGCCCCTTCAAGATCAAATGAGTCTTATTCCTGATTGCTTATCAGCTCAAACTACCCCCAGAATAGAAGATCCATAATGTGTTCCACGCTTCCCTGCTAACCCCATATAAAGAAACTACTGAACACAAACCCAATTACAACAAACCGCCACCAGACCTTATAGGTGGCAAAGTAGAGTGAGAGGTAGACTGCATCATTCTACATTGGGGAACTTCTGGAAGAAGACAATACAGGGTCTGATGGAAAGGATACAAGTTTGGTAAAGATATATGGGAACTGGAATCCAACTTAAGCAACTCGAAGGACCTCCTCACTGCTTATAAGAAAGCCAAGGGACTTTGAAATCTCCATGTCCTAGTTCATTTTCCGCTTTGCCCCCAAAGAAACCTACCACAAGTGTCTTTTCCACTTCCACAATAAACTTCCTTCCAACCATGCATCTACCCACTCCTACTTTTGTCACATTCCATATTGCATCTGGCATATTGACTGATAGATTCTATGACCAACACAGCCTGCATTCACTATCCCACTGGACCCACCGTCATCTCTGTCCCAAACTCCCCTGAAATCTCTGTTCATGGCATTGAATCCCCTTACACACTCTCAACCCTCTTGTTGCCCTCTCCCCTATTTAACCCAACCAGGTTTTGTGCAATGGAACCACCAGTATGTGCACACAGGCTACTGCCCCCCCACCAAAGAACCCTATACATTGCTGTCCTTGAGTGTCCAACCCTCTTTGATGAGCTCACAAAACACCCTAACTACAATAATGGCAACTTCTTTGCTCCTTTCCTTGCCCTCTATCAAAGACTTGGGTTGGCCATCTCACTCAACAGGAATTGAGCGGAAACCTACCCCATTCCCAATAGCTTCATTGACTATGCCCTCAAACATTCCTTGGTGGAATCACGCTCCCACATACTCTCCCAACTTCATGATATTGGTTTTGCCCGAGTTATCAACTCCCTTCCCAGACAGCACATCAAACCATTCCTCGCCCCCATCCTCCAGTCCCTCTCTCCAGAAAACAATGAAAAATATTGGTATCCTATCCCTTACCCAACCTCCAAGACCTCACCAGCTAACACCCCCATCTTGGATAGAATTGGAGAGTTTGAGAAGGTATTCAACCCCCCTATTTTCGGACCATGAGGACCACTCCTGGGAGGAATCATTGCTACCCCCGAGTGATTGGGAATCAGACAAACCAAAACCTCTCCCGATGGGACCTCCACACCTGATACCCCCTCAACCCCCACCAATGCCTCCCTCTCCCCCATCTCTCTCACAGGCCCTGCATAATTTGGCGGTGTTAAGACTGTGTGAGTGCTACTCCATGGTCTAACTCTGGAATGCCGGAGTTGACTTGCAATGGGACTTTGGCTTCACTATATATGGTGTGTCCTTGTACGAGCCTAGTTGTCCCATATTTCGGAGGGTCGGAGATGGAGGGTTGAAGTAGAGTCATCAAGACTCAAGTGGGGTAGAGGAGCAGGAGACTAAGTGGATATTCGAACTGAGGGCTAAGTACAGTGTACTCGAGGGTTTATATACGGAGGTTGGATGTACATTACTAAGGTAGTTGTAAGTGCAGAATGGAATAACTGAGTACTGGAGCAGTGCCGGTAAAGAGCACAGCCGGAGCTGTACTCCTAAGTGAGCACTAGTACAGAGGAATCTAAGCAACGAGACTAGTACAGAAATAGATGACAGGAAACGTAAGTACAACAGAATGGAGATACATACAGCGGAGGAATGGAGTTGAGCTGGTGTGTCCGGAGATGGTGTGTACTGGAGCTAGAAGGACTGGAGAACTGGAATGGACTTGGCCAGAATTTCAGGATATGACAGGCGGGTCACTTGCGTCCACTTGTTGGAAGAAAACCACTTGATGGACCACCATCCTGGCCATGTATGGGCTCGCTTATTCCAATAGCTCGCCTACACCAATCCCTGACCCCATGCCACTTCCAATCCCTGCTCCTACCCCCAACTCCTCCATTGTCATCACACCCATCCATGAACTCCACCCACCTATCACGAAATGTTTCAATTGTGGCTCCCTCTTCCATATCTGCATCCACTGCCCTGGCTATCACTGCCCTTATTGCTGCCAGTTTGCCCCCAGACACATTCAACATGCTTGCCCCAGTAATCATTGCTCCTATTGTGATGCAGTAGGCCACAATGCTGTCGAATACTCCCCGGACAACATCTGGCATGACAATGCCATTATCTTCAACGAGGGAGACTCCCATGGATTCTAGATGGATGTTTGTGGATATAGTGTATCCACATTTTGAAGGAGGTAATATTACAGTAGAGAACCCCACACTTGTATTTTCACCCTTTTACTATCTGTTTCCCCCATATTTGCTCACCGACTATTCCTTACCCGAGGAACCATTCTCCGCCATCAACAACTCCCTATTCTCTGATGCCTTTTCCATTTGGCCTCCGTCCTTGTAAGATTACAATCGGCTTCTAGTTTAGTTACCTATCTTGGATGTTTACTTCTCCACCCTCTATTCTGGGCAAGTACTCCTTTGAATATCATATAGAACTTCCCTTATATGATACTTACCATTCTTGACCTCTTAGTCTGTGCTCGTTTTCTTACCTATAAAAACGTGTTGTACAGTAGATTGTAACCCTAGTTAAATCTACACAATTCAATGTAGTGTTTAGCCCACTTTGGTCCTTTCATACCTTTGCATGATATAGGTCTTCATGCTACCTCTGAGTGCACACTCGCTGTTCAAGTCTGCTTCACCATCGAGCATAGCACTTATAGCAAGCATCCTCTGTGATCACCGACCCAGGAAAGCTTGCAGAGAGATACCGACATAGGTACCAGTCCTACTTGACACTCCTGGGCTAGATGCTATTGTTAGCGTAACACTTTTGGGGTGAACCTATCACTCCCCCATCACCCCAGACAGCCCAGACTAGTAAGAGGACCTCCCTCTTATCCTCCCAGCCGCCTTTCTGTTTATTTAGCATTAAAAGCCATATATGATGGCACTGCACCCCTTCCTCATTCCACTTCATCTGACTGGACCTTCACTGAGAATCATCTGTACTTCCAAGGCCATCTATATATCCCCAAGCCCATATGTCCAGATCTTGTCCATGAAATCCATAATTCCCCTGCTGGAGAACATTCTGGCCAATTCTGAACTCTCTTTCTCCTGGAATGCAACTACTAGTGGCCCAGCATATCCACCTTCATTTACCGATATATTGCCAGTTGCACTATTTGTCAAAGCAACAAAGTTAATACCCACCTGACTATACCTTCAATATCCCCCATCCCATCCTCTTGTACTTGACCCTTCCAACAGATCTCAGTGGACCTCATCTCTGATCTCCCCCTTTTCCATGGTTTTAATTCTGTTATGGTCATGATCGACCATGGCCTTACAAAGGGGGTAATTCTCTGTCCTTGCAACAAAACAATTAATGTTTGAGGAATCGCATGCCTCTTTTTCCTCAATGTGTTCAAACAATTTGGCCTCCATGACAAATGCATCTTCAATTGTGGACTCCAGTTTGCATTTGTGTTCTCCCAAGAACTAGCTCACCTTCTCCAGTACAACTCAGTCCTGTCCAGTGCATATCACCCTGAAATCAACGGAGAAACTGAATGGGTCAATCAAGAATTAGAAACTTGGCTTCAAATCTTCTGCAATAAAAATTCCTCCAAATGGCCCAATCTCCTTCCAATAACAGAATTCCATTACAACTCGACTATCCATTCTATCACCAAATGATCCCCATTCTCTCTCATGATGGGATACAAACCACGCTGAATAAACAAAAAGACAGCTAGGAGGATAAGAGGGAGGTCCTCTTACTAGTCTGGGCCATTTGGGGTGATGGGGGAGTGATAGGTTCGCCCCAAAAGGAATTCCAAAGTAAGGGGGTGAGGTGGACCGAAGTCTAAGACTGGGCAGTGCAAGTCTGATGTAAGTCTGGACTGAAGATAGTGTGAAAATGGTGTATTGTGGATGGCACAGACATTAAGGATGGTAGAATGGTGCTGTAGACAGTATACGGTGATGGTGACAGTGTTATGAGCCAAACAGAAGCTAGTGATATTTCACTGAAGTACTCTACTATATAGCCCGAGCATAGCCTGAGGCATCGTAAATACCAATAAATAAGAAGTGCCATAATGGCAGTTAAGTAAATGAGTAGGTAAGGTAAGGGTAGTAAGGAAAGTGGGCACTGCCAACCCTAAGGGTGGTGCTAATATAGTGCCCAAGTCCAAAATGAGGTGGGAAGTAGTAGATATGGGTATTGTACCAAGTCCAAGATGTCTGAGATCACATGCACATAGTCCAAGTGACCAGTGTATAGTCTAAAGTCTTGGATTTGAGTGTCCACACTTGGACTTAAGGTAATATAGCTTGAACTAGATGGAAAGAGTAGTAATGAACCAGGAGTGTAGGAGATGCACAATAAGGATGATAATGGACAATTTCAACCATAGAGGCATGCTGGTCTCTACAATATACCTATCCAAAAATAGGAAAAACCTTTATGCTAGCCCTAGAATCCTGCCTCTTACCCCTCTTCTCCACCAGAGATAAAGCCCAAGTAGCCCATAATCATGCATGCCTCCTCATGGCCACTAGAAACCATAAACCACTCACACTGTTCAAACTTGGTGCAGAAGTATGGTTAGAGTCTACTAATCTCTGCCTCAATTTCCTCTCTCAGAAACTCACTCCAAAATGTGTAGGACCCTTTGAAGTTGAATGAGTACTATCTAAGGTCATATATCAATTAAAACTACCCCTGAGCTGGAAGATCCATAATGTATTCCATGCTGCCCTTCTAACTCCATATAAGGAAACCAATGAACACTGCCCTAATTATGACAAACCACCACTGAACCTTGTAAGTGGAGAAGAAGAGTGGGAGGTAGACTGCATTATCCTCTATTGGGAAACTATCAGAAGAAAACAATATAGGGTCTGATGGAAGGGATATGAATCCAGCGAAAACACCTGGGAACCTGAGTCCAATTTAGGCAACTCCAAGGACATCCTCACCACTTATAAAAAAGCAAAAGGGCTCTGAATCATTATGCCCCACTTCATCTTCTATTTCACCACCCACAAAGAATCCTACAAAGAGTGTCTTTTCTGTTTTTGCAATGAACTCCCTCCAAACCATACCTTCACCCACTCCTACTTCTGTTATGTCTCTTATTGCATTTGGCATATTGACTGGTAGTCCTATAACCAATACCACCTATATTCACTGTTCTACTGGTCTCTCCACCATCATCATTCCAAATGCCCCTGAAATCCCCATTTATGGTACCAGATTCCCTCATTTGCTCCCTATGCTCTTGCTACCACTGTCCATACCCGAACCCTCCTGGTTTCATATCATGGGACCACTGGTATGTACACACAGGCTTCCGCCCACCCACCGATGAATCCTTTACATCACCATCCTGGAATGCCCACTCTTATACCAGGACCTCCTTGACCATCTCCTCTACTCGAATAGAAATTTCTTCTCTTTTTTCCTTGCCTTCTACCAATGTCTCAGACTTGCCATCTCACTCAATAGGGATAAAGCGGAAATCCACCCTATACCCAACAACTCCATTGACTATGCTCTTGAGCATGCCCTGGTGGAGTCAAGGTCCCATATACATACTCTTCCAACTCCATGACATTGGTTTTACTTGGATTATCAACTCCCTCCCCAGACAATGCATCAAACCATTCCTTGCCCCTATCCTCCAATCCCTCTCTTTTGATGACCACGAGAAGTATTGGTACCTAATTCCCCATCCTACATATCTCACATCCCCCACCACTGCCTCCATCTACGATGTTGTTGGAAAATAAACCAAGGTCTTTAACCCCCTATCTTTGGACCAAAAGGACCTCTCTATAGAGGGATTATCACCACCACCCTACAACTGGGAATTAACTCAAAAACCACTCCCAATGTGACTGCCCCCACTAATACCCCCTTGTCCCCCCTCTCCTCAATCAGTCTTTTTCAGGCCCTGTGCAACCTGGCAATGAGGTTACACCCACTTGAACAAGAAAGTCTGAAAGGAAGAACTCCCTCCTGGTTGTGTATGGGTTCTCTCACCTCGATTGCTCTATTATGCTGATCCCTGACCCCACACCCCATTCAATCCCCACTCCTACCCCCATTGCCTCCTTCTCATTTCCCACCTCCATTACACAAACCCCCAAAACCAAGTGTTTTCATTGTAGCTCCCTCACCCATATTCACATCCACTATCCTGGCTATCACTGCCCTTATTGTCAGTGAATCTCCCTTGGATATATTCAATGTGCTTGCCTTGATAACCAATGTTTCCAATACAATACCATTAGCCACACCTCCACTGAGTGTACTTTAGAGGATACCTGGAATAACAACACCATCATCTTCAATGAGGAAGATCCCCATGAATTCTAGACGGATGTATGTGAATACAGTATATCCACCTTTTGATAGAGGTAATGTTATGATAGAAGACCCTATGCTGGTATTTTCACCTTTCTACTATCATTTCCCCCTTATTTGTTGACCAATTACCCCTTGGCTGAGGACCCCTTCAGTGTTGTTGACAACTCCCCCTTTCCTGACACTTTCCCCATTTGGCCTCCTTTATCATAAGGTTACAATTAGACTCTCAGTTAGTTACCTATCTCTGGATGCTTCCTTCTCCACCCTCTCTTCTAGGCAAGTACTCCTTTAAGTATCTCATAGGACTTTCCTTACCTGATACTTACTATCTTTGTTTGTGGTCTGTGCCCACTCTTTGTAGTATAAAAGGTGTCCTGTATATTAGATTGTAGCTCCAGCTAAATCTATGCAATCCAACATAGTGTTTAGTCCCACACCTCATCCTCCTAGTCAGTTGGGACCTGCATAATTACTGACCCCTCTTTAAAGGACTTTGTATTATCTCTAAGTACACACTCGCTGTTCAAGTCCACTTCACCATTGAGTATTGCACTCATGGATTGTTCAGGATTACCCTTAACATAGATACGGCCCTATTTAAGAGATACTAGTTCCAACATGGATCCCAGCTCTGTTTGAGGTCCAAGGCTAAGTGTTATCATTAGCATAACATCCGGTGCCATGAACAGGGATTTTAGGGGTATTTGGAATAGAAATGGTGGAAGGTCCAGAAGGGCAGTGGATGCAGGTGGTGTTGGTCATGGGTTTCACCAGTCATGATGCCAAGGGCAGTATGAGATATGACAGAAGTAGGAGTGGGTGAAGGTGTGGTTGGGGGGGAGTTTGTTGCAAAAACGGAAGAGACACTTGGAGTAGGATTCTTTATGTAGGGTAAAGTGGAAGACAAATTTGTTGGTCATATCCCTGTCAGAGTCCCATTGCTTCTTTATAAGTGGTAAGTATGTCTTTGGCATTTCCTAGGTTGGACTCAGATTCCCAGGTGTCTTCACTGGATTCATATTCCTTTCATCAGATTCTATATTGTCTTCTCCTAGTAGTTCCCTGATGGAGAATGATGCATTCTATCTCCTATTCTTCTTTCCCACTTATAAGGTCCAGTGGTGGTTTGACATAATTGGGTCCATGCTCATCAGTTTTCTTATAGGGAGTAAGAAGGGTAATATGAAATATATTGTGGATCTTCCAGGTGGGTGGCAATTGCAGTCAGTATGCTATGGGGGAAATTGCTCAGGAGATTTGAAAAGATCTGACTCTTTTGTAGGTGAGTTTTTTAGATGGAAAGTTGAGGCAGAGATTAGTAGATTCCAGCCAAACTTTGGTACTGACTTTCCAGGAGGCTAATGTTTGGTGGTTTCTTTTTGCCATAAGGAGTTGGGTGTGGTCATGGGTGGCCTGGGCTTCATTATGGATGGTGGTCAGGATAGTGAGTCATGATTCTAAGGTAGGCATAAAGGTTTTCCTAATCTTTGGGTATGCATTTGGTTTGTAGCCCATCACAAGGCTGAAAGGGGATCATTTGGTTACAAAGTGGATTGCCAAGTTATGGTGAAATTCTGCTATTGGGAGGAGTTCTGCCCATTTTGAGTTGTCTTGGGTGCAGAAGATCTAGAGCCAGGTTTCAAGTTCTTGGTTAACGCACTCCATTTCTCTGTCTGTCTCCAGGTGGTAAGCTGAGGAGAGGGCGAGGCCATACTCAAGGAGATGAGTAAGTTTTTTGGAGAATGCAGAAATAAACTGAGGTCCGCAATCAGAGATGCACTTGTTATGGAGGCCAAAGTGTTTGAAGATATGAGTGAAAAAGAGTTAGGCAACTCCTTAAGCATTGATCATTTTGTCACAAGGACAGAGAAGCACCCCCTTCATAAGGCCATGGTCGACCATGACCATAACAGAATCAAAGCCCTGGGAAGAAGGAAGGCCAGAAATGAGGTCAACAGAAATTTATTGAAATGGGCATATGCAAGATGATGGGATAGGCAAGAGTGGGGGCTTCATAGGATGAGTGTTTACTTTGTTGAACTGGCAGATGGCACAGCCAGCAATATAGTAGCAGACAAAGGTGGATATACCAGGCCACCAATAGTTATATTCAAGGAGGGATAGGATATGGAATTGTTCCATATAGCCACTTATAAGGAAGTTGTGAATGTCACAAACAAGGTCTGGTCAAGTGGACTTTGGAATGTAGAGGCAGCCCCAAAAGTAGAGTTTTTTGTTGAAGTAGGCCCAGTCAGAGGGGTCAGATTGCAGGAGGGGAGTGATGCCCTTATACATAGCTTTGAGGGCGGAGAGGACCAATAGGTCAGTGAAAGTAGAGGAGGCAATTTTATCTGTAATGGTGAGGTCTAAGAACCTAATAAAAAGGGTTTCAGGGAGGAGGACAATATTCATGTTGTCAGTGGAAGTCTCGATGGTGTCTTTGCAAAACAGAACATTGGCAGGTCCCATTTGAGTACCAGGGATGTAGGTAAAAGAAAGGTTGAAATCCAGGAGAAACATCTGCCATTGGGCATGAAAGTAGGTAAGATTTTTATGGTTTATTAGGATCTGGACCACATATTGGGCACCAAGATGATAGTGTTGCCAATTTTCTAGAGTATGGATGACAGTGAGAAGTTCCCTGTCATAGATGTCATAATTTCATTCAGTGTCACCTAAAGTGGCAGATCGGTAGGCATATGGGTGAAGGTTGCCATTTGTATCCTTTTGCATAAGGACTCCTCTGGTAGTAGTGAGGGAGGCATTGGTTATAATATGATATTGTAGAGATGGGTCAGGAAGACAGAGGACTGGTTCAGAGGAGAAGAGCTCTTTTATTTTCTCAAACACATTTTGCCTTTCTGGAGTCCAGTTCCAGAGTTGTGCTTTTCTGGTAAGTTCTATGAGGGATTGTACTTTGGTGGAGAAGTTGGGGATAAACTTCTTGTAGAAGTTGCAAAACCCAAGGAAAGACTGAATAACTTTCAGAGATATGGGTGCCTTCCATTTGGTGATCACTTTTAGTTTGGTGATATCTATTGCCACCTATCCTGGTTATATCACAAGACCAAGTAATTCATTGTGTTGGAATCAAATGAGCATTTGTCAAATTTGCAAGACAAATGTAGGTCATAGAGGCATGGGAGCACCTTCTTAGTGTGTTCTTGGTAGATAGGGAGACCTTTGGAATGGATGGCAATGTTGTCCATATATATGGCAAGCCACTCTTCAGTAATCATGTTGGCAAAACCATCATCCATAAATGCTTGGAAGATAGGAGGAGAGTTGCACATTCTGAAGAACATCATGGTCGGCTTGAAGAGTCCAAAAGGGGTGACAAAGGCTGCTTTCCATCAGTTGGAAGGGTGGATTAGCACATTGGTATACCCATCTCATATGTTCATGGAGGTATAGTACTTGGATTTGGTGAATTTATTGGTAATGTCGGAAATCTAAGGGAGAGGGTAGGTGTTTTTGATCATTTGATCATTTAGGGCACAGTAATCCTGGCAGGGTTGTAATTCTCCAGATTTTTTCAGAACAAAGAAGAAAGGGGACACCCGAGGGGATTTGGAGGGAATGATCTTTCCACTAGCTAGGTTTTTATCAATGAACTTTTTACATGCCTCCTGCTTAGGGGAGAGTCAGGAAGTATGGTTTGGCTCTTTAGGGCATGAACATTTCTTGAAGGTTGATTTTGTGGTTAAAGAAGTGCAAGGGGGGTAGGGGGGTGTTCTTTGGTTTCTCAAAGATGTTAGTGAACTCTTGATAGACAAGAGGTAGAATGACTGGGAGTTTTATTACATCTTGTGCCAAAGTGGTGGATATGGTGGTATGATGAATGTGTTCATCTTCATAAAGTTGTGTGTATCTTTCATTGGTTTTGAAATCCTGATCCATGTGTAGGTACCATAGGATGTATCATTGTTTGATGGCATTAGGATGTATACAGCAACACATTCTAACTTGCATAGTTCGCAACTTTCTAGTTTAGACCTGTTTGTTCTATGACTCAGCAACTTGGCTTTCTTGTCCTTGAAATGGAGACTGAATTTAAAGAACATCTACAATCCTCAACAGTGCATACAATGCCTGTTATTGATCATTATCTTGAATACCCTGACCCTCATCATCAACTTGTAATCAACCATTTCTTTGGTATCATGAAGATTCACTCTTTAATACCTATTGCCATGGCAAAAGAACTTTAATCAGTCGTACCTGTTAGCAGAGCAAAATGGACTGAGAGCAAGGTGGATGCACTTGTCAACTACCTTCACGATCATCACTCCGAAGCTATGGATGGAAAGTTCAAGGAGCCATATTTCAAGGCTGCAGCTGCTCACATCCGTTCCCTCTTGGTCAGTGGAAAGGAAAAGGACAGTAGTAGTATCAAGTTTAAATGGAATCAAGTATGTCTGCCACACTTGTTCACATTTGTGGTTAATTCTGATCATAAGGTAAAGCTTAGGAGTATCCATTCATCAATCTCTTCCTGGTACTGCCTATCTGGAGTGTACTGGGATAATACATGTAGTGCAGGTATTCAAGGATCTAGCAACCAGGCTATTTTTGATGGGTTTGCAATCAGAAAGATATACTGGCCTATCTATTTATTCAAAACCCTACAAGATTAATCACTTTTTAGCAATACAACAACTTCAAAGAGTTCACTAATAAGGGCTGGAAGTATTTGCCACAAATAGATGAGATTTCACTAGCAGGTGATGACGCAACTGGCACCTATGCATTTGAAGGAAGTGCGGCCACCTTGCAACCATCCCAATGCTTGTTGGATGTAGATCAAGATATGGATAGTGGTAGGTGGAATCACAATTAGTGATGATCCTAGTCAACTCATTGTTGCCTCTACCATAGCCACTGCCATGTCTGTTGGCATATCATCAACTACATTTGCCCCATTGATGTCATTAGCTGTTGAGCTAGCAGGCATTGGC
>JBBPSN010000411.1:7291-19222 GCA_038093615.1 Austroboletus olivaceoglutinosus | reverse complement strand
TTACACCAGTATAAGAATAGGGACCAATAGTGGTAACTGCTCTTATCATGGATGCTTATCATCCAATGGCCTTTGTAGCTCTTATCCAGCTTAACTGGGTAATTACCATACTTGGCTTGGTCCGTGCGCCATACACGCACTATATAAGAACCTTGCTCTGGATAGACCAGACAGTTCAGTTCCTTCCCTCCTTACATCCACCAACGGATACAACCTTGGTGACACTTGTCTAGTACCTCTCCAGTACTAGAATCATATAGGACTTTGGATCTCCTGTGTGGTCGGAATACCAATAGTACAGTGTAGTTCTTGGATAGACTGCTATAGTCCTCCTTGACTACAGAACATACTGAACCTATTTAGGTTCAGGACATCAGGTGTAACAGTACTACTGTTACCTTAATCTTACTTCCTACTCTCTAGGAAGTAACCCTTGTTTCATTTCTCAGGACTATATCAGGGCGGCCTTCCCCTTGAGTAGTTGCTCTCAGTTTAAACACAGAAGCCAGGGTGAGTATTTCTCTCACACTAGCATAGGCCCTCTACACTCCTCTGCATGTATCCAGGCCATAGGATTATACATCCACTGAGCCCAGCCTGGAATTGATCATACCTCAGATATCTCCTGGTATCTTTCGTCACTCACAACACTGAGTCTGCACATGACCTCTTCCTCCAGTATGTGGCAGGCTTTCATCTCAAAGATATACAAGTCTGCCATTCAATACATACTCCAACTCACTCTATACAATGTGATGCAGTCATCGAACGACTTTAAAGATGTCAAGGCAGCTCTGAATGATCGGACAAACTGGTCGATCGAACTAGTCAGTACCTCTTGCTCAACTTATGGTCCATCATATCTCACCATTCCAGGAATCACTGCACAGTTTCGCAGCTGCTTCACGTAGGCATTCCTTTTCCCTTTCTGTGTATACAGACTAACGCACATCATAGCATACAGCTCAGCAACAACTATGGCCACTTTTTCATGATATTTGCACTATCTTTCTTAGTCATGGCCGAGAACATACACATCCATTACAGTCGACTCTCACCTATGGAGTTGAAGGTATTCAATTTGGATAACATGGTAATTAATCTCCAACATGACCATCGTTTGTCCAGGAGCGCGCTGAAAGTATCGGTTACGTGAGCTTTGCCATGCTCTTCGCCACGCTCGATGTTGGTACTGTCATCGTTCGCATTGCTGGACTCGTTGCATTGTCTGGATCGCCTGCTCTTGCTACAAGTCTCGCCCTCGTTAGCATGTCGCCTTCTGTCTTTCTCCCGATGCTCGCCTACCCTGCAAGACTTCTCTGGAAGAGGAAGCGCAGGTCCAGTGGAGAACCAGAGATAGAATCAGGGACTGAGTTGGCAAGAGCTAATGGGTTGGAAGCACAAGCATGATTACAGCGGACGGAGCCACCCTTTTTGTGATATACGATCGCATACGAATCGCTTTCCTGCGAATATACCGTTGTTCTATGTTCTTACTCATCCTGCGGCGCCTAACTTTCTGTAGAGTTACTTACCTAGTCCGACAAGATAGTTGTCTTTTGGTAGCCATAGCTCGTCTTGTAGGGTTTCCAAAATATCAGCTGCTATTCGGTTAGCAAGAGTGGCTATGAGGTGGGAGAAGAAACACCTTCGTGTTGAAAGCTTGAAATATGACGGACAGTATGCTTCTTGGATATGGAAGAGGACATAACATGTCTGTTATACCGTCCTTCGTCGAGTTGAAGGTAGCAATAGTATTCACCTTGGTCAACTTGAACATGAAAACCTCGTTTACAACGCGACCTCCATATACCGGTTATGTGACATTCGCTATTTTCATTTTCCATGAGATTGGTTCTGTTATCGTTTGCGTTGCCGGACTAATTGCATTGCCCGGATCACCTGCATTGGCTTCGGTCTTAGGAAGAGCAGCGGAGAAATGGCACCTGACACTGAGGCGATGGGTCAGAATACAAGCTCGACCACGATTGCAGTGGCCCGTAAAAATAGGACTTGGTAGTGTAGATCGGAGAGTTAACTGATACTTTACTTTGTGTGGTTCTATCTCGTTTATCACTTCCATGATCGTCATCATGAACCGATAGCAACGATGTTGGCACTGCTATCGAGATGGAGCAGTTGGCGCTTCTCCTTATTTCAGAGCCCAGACAGACAGCGCTGCGTATCTGACATACCCGAGAAAAGTCGACAGGAACCTCGAGGCTGTCCGCTGCGGCTGCGGCAGGAGACCACAAGAATAGCCACCGGAAGGCTTGGCAGTTTGAGAGCACAGCCACTTGCGAGACCCACCCCAACTGCGACTTGGGTTTTCGTTGATAAGCACACCAGCATCGCGACGAGTTTCAGCGCGCAGACCATGTCAAGATACCCAGAGGTAAGCCAAAATTTATCTTTTTGTATGGAATTCATTGAACAAACAACGTCAAGGCGGACGAAGCACAGCAAGGGCACTACAACGACGGGTATAACCCTTATGCATCCCAACCCACTCCAGCAACGAATTCCTACGATCCGCGCCAGTCGCAATACGGTCATTATGATTCCCAGTATGCAGTGGGATATGAACACAATCAGTACGATACCAACCAGGGCTATCATTCAAGTCTCCCGGATCCCTTCCAGACACCAGAGATTCGACCCCCCTCGTTCGCCTCCGCACCGCTGCCTGATCCTTACCAGCAGCAACAGTCGCAAGAGGTATACCCACTTCAAGAAACGTACACGGCTGTTCAGCCAGACCCGTTGCCCGTGAATGATCATCTAGGTGCAACGTACAATCCATATGACGGCCAGCAGTCGCATACTCCTGCACCACGCCCACAGTCGCAATTTGGACAGGCCTCTCAGTACAATGGTCACGAAGAAGACATGGACACGGGCGACATTCCGCTTCTGCAGCGAGAGGGTCCCTATCCACACCCCACTCTCCCAGGTGGCTACGAAGAGGTCCCCGACGCGGACGACGCGCAGCTTGAAACCAACATTCGGTACGGCCACATACCGCAACGCGTCCCACGGCGATACAAGACGCTTAAGAAAGTTGAACTTTTCCACGGCAATTTCGTCCTCGACTCTGCCGTCCCTTCCAAACTGCTCGACATGTGTGCGTTGCGCAACGAGCGCGAGTTTACGCACATGCGATACTCGGCGGCGACGTGCGATCCCAACGACTTCAAGGACATCGGGTTTACATTGAGGCAGGTTCATTACGATCCTCCGCGACGTACGGAGTTGTTTATCGTCATGACGATGTACAATGAGGACGAAGAACTGTTTTGCCGATCGATGCATGGCGTGATCAAGAACGTGGCGCATTTGTGTAAACGGGATCGGAGTAAGACGTGGGGCAAGGACGGGTGGAAAAAGGTCGTGGTTTGCATCGTTAGCGACGGACGTCAAAAGATTAACTCTCGGACGTTGAGTGTCATCGCTACGATGGGTGCGTATCAAGAGGGAATAGCCAAGGTATGTGCGCCAAATACTCGTTTGAACTCCACTGAAAGGCGAAAAAGAACATTGTCAACGGGAAACCTGTGACAGCTCACATCTACGAATATACCACTCAGAGTAAGTTGTATGCGTACTATATGCGACATACGCTGATACGTTCCAGTCTCTGTCTCGCCTTCAATGAAGATTGAAGGTGCAGAGAAGGGCATAATCCCTGTTCAACTCATTTTCTGTCTCAAAGAGAATAATCAAAAGAAAATCAACTCTCATCGCTGGTTTTTCGACGCTTTTGGGCCTATCCTTCAACCTAACGTATGTGTGCTTCTTGACGTTGGCACGATGCCCGGTCCCACTTCCATATACCACCTTTGGAAAGCCTTCGATATCAACTCCAACGTGGGTGGGGCTTGCGGAGAGATTGTGGCACTCAAGGGAAAGTTTGGCCAATATCTCATCAATCCGCTTGTCGCAGCGCAAAACTTTGAGTATAAGATGTCCAACATCCTGGATAAACCTTTGGAAAGCGTGTTTGGGTATATAACGGTGTTACCTGGTGCATTCAGTGCATATCGATATATCGCTCTGCAAAACGACGTTACGGGAGAAGGACCGTTGCACAAATACTTTCTGGGGGAGAAGATGCACGGCGCAGGCGCGGACATCTTCACTGCCAACATGTATCTTGCCGAAGATCGGGTAAGTGTCCAAATTCATTGTGATCCGTTTATTCATAGGCATGTCAGATATTGTGTTGGGAGTTGGTCTCCAAACGCGGTGGTTCATGGATTCTCCACTACGTGAAATCGGCATATGCCGTTACCGATGTCCCCGACCAAGTTCCAGAGTTGATTTCCCAACGTCGACGTTGGCTGAATGGTTCATTCTTCGCCGCCGTGCACAGTACCTTTCATTTCCACTACATCTATCGCTCTTCGCACACGTTCCTTCGCAAATTTTGGATACATGTCGAAATGATCTACCAAATATACAACTTGATATTCTCCTGGTTTGCTCTTGTATGTGTTGTCTCTCCTCACTTGAATCGCATTAACATGTTTCAGGGCAACTACTATATCGCCTTTTTCATCCTCACAAATGCTCTGGAGGACTACATTCCGAGTTTGCACTATGTCAACCTCGTCCTGACCTACTTTTACCTCGGTCTTCTTATCATGTGTTTCCTGCTTTCAATGGGTAACCGGCCGCAGGGTGCCAAGTGGGCATATACGCTGGCTTTCATTGGATTTGCTCTAATAACGATTTATATGACTGTGCGTTCTGCAAATTTGTTATGTTGGATTCGCCTGGACATTTATGACAGGTTGCGGCTTTCCTTCTTGCCTACGAGGGCATTGAAGGTGTTGTCAAATCGGAAGGTGGTGCCATCAAAGCTAGCGATTTCCTCACGAACTCTATCTTCCGCAACATCATTCTGTCGCTTGCGGCTACCCTTGGGCTTTACATCGTTTCATCGCTCTTATTCGTACGTCCACGACGAATATATAGCCGTCGAAATAACTGACATTAGCCTAGTTCGAGCCGTGGCACATGATCACCTCTTTCATACAATACCTTTTGATAGCACCATCGTATATCGCGGTTTTGAACGTATATGCAGTACGTTTCGTCTAATGTTTTGACCTGAGAGTCGAGCCACTCACCCACGTTGCTCAGTTTGCCAACGTTCATGACGTGTCGTGGGGTACGAAAGGCGACAACAAAGTTTTCACTGACCTTGGTGTTGTCTCTTCTGGTAAAGGTCCGAACAAGAATGAAGTCGAAGTTGCTGTACCCACAGCGGAGACGGACATCAATGCTGCTTACGAGGATGCGATACATGTTTTATCTTCAAAGCCACCGAAACCGGAGCCGAAAGTAGACCCGTCGACGCAACAGGAGGACTACTACAAGACGTTCCGGACAAACGTGAGTCGTGTCGATTCAAATTGGACTGTTTTGATTGTGACTTGGTTTTAGGTGTTGTTGGTTTGGACGTTGAGCAACGTATGTCCTCATCTACTTAAATCGCAGGTTTCGTTTGCTGACAGTTGCATCTAGGCTTTGCTAGCTGCCGTTGTTGTGTATGCTTTGTTCTTTACTAGCTTTGCATGTACTCATCATCATGCTTTGTATAGTGCCGCAACGCCAAAAGCAGGGAGCGGGAATGCCTCCGCAGCTGTGAATGGCTACATGTCCTTTATCTTGTTTTCCGTCGCAGGACTGGCATGTAAGGTCACGTTATTTACTCTTGCAGGATGTGGCTAAAGCATGTGCAGTCATTCGTTTCGTTGGCGCGACTTCGTACTTGATCGTGCGTATGTTTGCTGGAGAATAGTCAGGTAGAGATTCTTTGCGTGTGAGTGCCATGAGAAGGGCCATGGACGATTTCATCGCGGGTTGCTCCTTTTTTTAATTATCAGTACGATGTATCCCACGTAGTTTACGCTGCCATCTTGTCTACTTATGTAAGTAGTAGGGTAGTCAATTTATGTAGCAGTTCCATCTTGGGAAAGCCACTGGGACCCTGATGGCACCGATGTGCTAGGATAGAAGTTCAAGCTAGCCTCTACTGAACTCTCTGACTTTGGATTTTGAAATCGTAAAACGAGTCGATACTGAACTCACGTTGACTTTTGTCGCGTACCTGCTCCCCCAAAAATTTCATTTCATATTCGCGGAGACCGTATTTCTTGGATGACGTCTCAACAGAGGAGAATCTCTCCTGGTCCATCTTGGACCGTCCTTTCGCGTACGTTGACGCCGTTTTGCAATTCATCCAAACGCGCTCTTTTGTAGCTCTTACTCATCCATCTTTGGGCTTTTCCTCGTTTAGAACCCGTGTCAAGTCGAGGTTCGCCGGAGGCACGCACAAGTGTCAGTTACTATTCCGACCACGAACTGGAAGCGGACATGGGCGACGACGAAGCGGGGCGCGGCGACACATCACGAGTACCAGCAGGACCGTCAAGGACAGGTCCCCTTCCCAGCCAAACTCCCCACTTGAATCCCAATTCGAACACGATTGGCATCAACGGTATGACGAATGGTACCATGGCGAAACGCAAAGCGGCGCCGGGGACGGACGATACGGCGTCATTGGAGAGGGTGAGACCGCCCAAGGTGCCTCGGTTGGATCTGGGCGTGGGCGTGGGCGTGGGTGGGGTTCGAGGTGGGGCTACTAGTGTGGGTGCCGATCGTCCGTCTTCGTCATCGCTTCCCCTATCGACTCCGATTCAAGGTGGGGGAAAGGGTGTGGCGGTGAGAGGCGGACTAGGCTCGTCTCCAACGGAGCAGCGGAGTACAGGGAGCGCCAGTACTAGCACCACCTCGGACTTTCCACACACCCTTTCGCAAGCGGTTCGAAAAGCAGTCGCGCGGGATAAGGAGAGGGAGAGGGAGAGGGAGAGGAGAAAAGAACAAACGCAGACACAAGGCGTGGCGACGACACCATCCTCGACAACGCAGCGCGACCCACCAGTGACAGCGCGCAAGCACACGGCACAGGCGAAGAACATTCGCAATGTGACTACAGCGAACTTGTTGAAGAATGCTCAAAAGAAACCTAGTGCGTCATTTCTTCATTTTCATTCTCGCTTTTATCTTCGTGGATGTCATGGGCTCGTATTGATACATTGCATTCGATGCCTATCCTCGTCACTCTGACAACCCTCACGCAAATCCATGTGCTTATAGATGACACGAGTAACGATGAATCGGTCGCATGGACACGTGTCAGACCCAAATTCAAACGTATGTCGTCTGCGTCCTCTTCTCTCACGGAGTACGTCGAACCATCCCCTTTCATAGAAAAACGCACGAGTTACGCTCAAGAGATGGCACATACGCAACCTTTGGACATGGCCAGACAACGCAGAAGAAATGGCAATAACCCATTCATCATCGATAATAACAACATCGAACTAACTGACTCGAGCGATTCGGGGCGGGGCGGTCGGCGCCGGCGCCCATCTCAGCCGGTCAGCGCATTAGCGAACAAGGACGATCCGATCATCATTACCGACAGTTCGGACGACGATCGGGTTCCGATGATTCGTCCGACGCAGATTCGAGGGAGAGGGGCAGATCGGCCACGGGTGCCACCACCTGAGAATGTAGAGGTGATTTCGATACCTGACAGTGACGAGGATGTGTGCGGGAGACCAAAGTCTTCGGCACGTCCGACGGTTTCAGCTGCGCCGGCGTCTACGTCAACTGTGAATCGGGGTGCTCCATCATCGCATCTGCTTCAGGGAGTTCTGGCAGCTCCTCTATCGGCACCTACGCGTGCGACTGCGGCAGCACCACCAGTACCAGCAGTATCGACGACAGCGCCAGTACCCATTCCCGGCACTGTGCCTGCGTCAACTTCTACCCTACTTCCCGACCCTCCGCCTTCGACAATCCCAGATATACAACAAGATAGGGAACGACATTCCCAAGATGCACCAGGACAAGAGGCAGAACTACCTCCCAAACCCAGTCCATCCCCTTCCTATGAACCTCCACCAGACGACTTCGACGATCCATTTGACAACATGAATTTCGACACTGGCGGGAATGATACGCACCCAAGCCCCAACGACGCATTGGGTGGTTGGGATAGCTTTGATATGGGGTCCTCGTTGGCGACGTTGCCAGTGGCGGTTCCATCGGGTTCTGCGGTTGCGAGCGTGCCCGAAGGTGCCGAGGACGTATCGGGGTCGGACGCATTGTTCGACTCGTATATGAACATGGACCACCTGGGAGGGGATGTGGGTGGGAATCAAGGAGCGGAGGAGGGTGCGCATCCTGGAGGAGACGGAGCGGGAGAGCAAACCGAACAGGATGTTGTGAATAGCGCCCCAGAAGCGTCAGCGCGCGAGGGAAGCGAGAAAGAGGATGCTCCGATATCTGGGACCAATGACGGCATCGACGTCGACAGGAGTCGGGGCGTAGATGGGGGCGCGAGTGGAGGTGGGGACGTACGCATGGGAAGCCTCGAGGAAGGTGAGCTGGACAATGACGCGCCTGTGCCATCCGCGCGTACCCCAGGGTCACCAAAGAGCGGGGATATCGGGAGCCAGAAATCGACTTGGACTCTGGAGAGTGGGGAGATCAGGAGTCAACAACCGAGCCACAGAGTGGAAACGCCAGAGAGTGGGGAGATCTGGAGCCAGCAACCGAGTCGGGGAGCGGAGACGCCGGAAATTGGGGAGAGTTCGAGTCGGAAATTGACTACGCTCGCGGAGGTGCGGAGGGAGAGCCGGCCACCAACTTCGTATGTTTCACCTCGGCCTGCTGTGGCGCTACTGGCGCCTCTATCTGCATCAACCTCGCTGTCGCCGTCGTCTGCAAGCCCGCGTTCTGCGACATCCCAGTCGCTTGGGCGCACGCGGACGTTATTCATGCCAGACATCTCGTCGTACAAGGGCGTACGGTTCAAGCGGATGCTGCCGGAAGCATGGGAGAACCCATTCTTCTCGAGAGCTCTGAGTGGCTCGATGCGACCTGGGAGAGCGCCTACAAGTGCTACTGGGGCGGAGACAAGCGTGTCTGGTAATGTGACAATGCCTGTGGACATGCTGACGAGCGATAATAAGGAGCAGTGTCAGGATGGGGACGCTGATATGCAGGACGATGCTGTTACCTCAATGCCCGAACCATCGACGGTCTCCTCGCCTAAGGCGGCCGTTCCGACGCTAACCCAACCAGTAGACGCACCAGTGGTAGCAGATACGCAAAGCATACCTTCTACAGACCAGGCTATACCGTTAACCGCGGAGCCAAGCACCACTGCAAACGACGATCTAGTACAACCGCCTTCTACGCAGCCAACGCCGTCGTCGGGCCATGACTACGCAGCGCAGTTTCTAACGCCTCCTTCGGCAACACAACCCATCGCTCGCAAGTCGAGCCGCCCGTTCATCGCGCCTCCGCGTGTACCCAATCCGAGTACGCCAATGTCTCTGGCCGATTTGTTCAATGAATTGCGCAGGGATCGACTACAAGCAGACGAGGAAGAGCGCGAGCGGGATCTGGCTCGAAAGCGAGGTGCAGGTAGCGCTAAATCCGCAGGTGCGTTTGCCCTCCCATATGGCCACCATTGCTAACATGTACGTTGACAGCGTCCCACGAAAGCACTGGCGGAGAGTCGAGAGAAACAGGTTCGCCCTCACAGTCACAGACCTCGACCCCATCTCTTTCTTCTGCATCGCGGACGATCCCACGAACACCAAGTTTGAATGATATTCGGGTGTTGTTGGCGAGGCGGAACGCCTTGTCTGCGAGCCAGCCTGCTCGAGCTGAGCCTGCCTCGCCTATACCAATGCACCTGTCAAACGACGAAGATGGGCATGGCAACGTTCCCGAGTCTGTCGCTGTCTCTGCGCCTGCACCTGCAACACCTACACCAGTGCACCTGTCAAATGACGAAGATGTGGATGGCAACATGCCCGGGTCTGAGCCTGTCGCTGTCTCTGCGCCTGCGCCTGCGATGACGCAAGTCTCCAAGTCGACAGATATTGCGAGTCCGAAAGACGCTACATGGAGTACCCTGAACCCGGCAACGACCTCCTCAGATCTCCAGGCGACCGCTTCTGGACCCGACATATCATTGGATGCGAGTACGAGTGCGAAAGGCGGGTTCACCTTCGTTCCGTTTGAAGCCTTTATTTCGCCTGCACGGCCACGAGGTGGGAGCGGGGACAAGGGCAAAGGCAAAGAGGTGGGCCATGCCGCCATTTGGTCCCGCGCTTCCCTGGATACGGGCACCTCCCCGTTGTGTCTGAGTTCGCAAAGGCCGAAGCACAAGGCGCGCAAGTCGGAATCGGACGCGTTTGCGACGTATATCGTGCGGGATGTGGCCAAGCAGATGGCTGACCCTCGGGCCCATACCGGTGCGAGCACGGAAAGCAGGGATACGGACACGGATACGGACGCCAACGCGAATACGAGAAAGTCGCTCGAGCGATCACCTCTAGGACGATCGAGGTTCCCCGAGGGCTTGCGATCATTGTCCTTGTCGTCTTCGTCGGTGGCGTCTCCCGAGATGCGCCACACGGTACCGTCTGCGTCTCCGGTGATGGCTGGTCTGGCGTCGGATGTCGATGGGGATAGGGATGGTGAGGACGGAGACGTTGGTGATATGGGCGCGATAGATGTCGATCACCATACAGGGGATGGTTTCGTTGATTCAACGCACACGGAAGAGGGGGCGGTATTGGGTGAAGGTGAGGAAACCAGGGAATGTGGCGAGGCCGATGAGACGGAGACGTTGTCTCAGCTCGCGTCAGTGCATCTGTCGCTGGCTAGTGCGAAGCCGGAGCCAGAGCCAGAGGTAACTGAGGAGGGGATCGTGGAAGGGTCCAGTGTGGATAAGGTGGACAAGATAGACGGGATGAACGAGGTACGTGCGATGCACGTAATATGTGCGTCGCCTTCTTTTTGCTGATGCACACGCCGTTTTGGTTTAGTCGGCGGAGTCCTCCGGGGCGACGGAAGAGGAAGATCGTGCAGTATTCAACCCGGAACCGCAGGTGGTCGACGAGAGTGCGATGGTGGTGAGTGGTTGTACTTGGTTGCTTGTGAGTGAAAGGTGCTCATGTATGCGGTGTAATCAGGTTGATGAACCTGGCGAGGAAGTTGAGATGAGCGTATGTGCGCCCAAGACAACGTTGGATGAAATCCCCAGCCCTCCTAATCACACAGGAAGTGATGCGGTGAGTGAAAACGCGTTTGTGCACAGAGCGGAAATGTGTCTCATGTGCGCTGTTAATGCTTCAGATCATCGAGGATGCAGATTCTGTTGAACCCACGGTGGCAAATGTTATCCCTCGAGATGATAGCGTCGTCTCACTTGTCGAGCTTCCCTCCATCTCAGAAGGTTCCGACGAAGACGTTGCCGTCGATCATACCCTTCAACGACCTAAGTCGAGCGGAGGTGTAGACTCTGCCGATGAGTGCGATGCTCTTTTGGTGTCACGCTCGGAGGAGTGCGAATTAGAAGAGGTACGTTAAGTATATCTGAAAACTGTTTCTCGCCCTCACGTTGGACAGTTGGAGGGCATGACTAGTAGCCGCACCGCATCCAGCTCCTCGCTCGTGCCTCCTCGAACGCGCTCGCGCTCATCTCGCAATAATTCAAAACAGGGGTCGCCCGCTGCCAGCACACGCCCCGTTGATATGTCGGACGTCACTCGTCAACTCGATGAGTACCGTACATTGACGTGGGCGTCCTGGGTAGCGGAGGCGCGCGAGCGTCCGCCCGAGTACAGACTAGCCAAGGATCTCCCTCACTCACTGCAAGATTACATAAACGTCATCATACCTCCCGCATTACGTAATTCGGATTTTGGGCGCAAGGTGTTTGAGGCGCATATCCGGGAAGCCATGACAAACGAACCAGACGCGCCGCCGATCGGGATATTTGACAACGAGATTGGTGACGAAGCTACGCCGGCCTGGGAGTTCTGCTATACGAAC
>JBBPSN010000410.1:0-19246 GCA_038093615.1 Austroboletus olivaceoglutinosus | reverse complement strand
ATTGGGATGCATAGCCATACCCTGCAGGGTCCAACACAGCCTGTCAGCAGCACAGCCATAAGGCCCTGCAATTGCAAATTGCCCAAATGGTATAAACAATAAAGTTTACCCATAACTGGATGCATAGTCTTCTATATGACTCATTATGACTCATACTGACTCATGATGACTAATAGGTGACTCATAGTGAGTCATAAGTCCGCTTTAAGGATCTAACACAGCCACATGTAATTAGTATATATAGATAGCTGATCTGTGTCCTAGATTTCAATCAATTTGATCAAACCTTCAATTCCTAAAGGAGTATCAAGATCCCAAGTGAGATCTAGGAGGGAAAAGGGTCCATTAAGTTCACTTCTACCTAGATTACATAATATCTAAGTGTACAAAGCAAAACTCAGCCCTAAATCAATCTTTTGGTGTATAGTTAGTAGAAGAAAAGGTTAAATAACCACTCCACACTGTCCCTAGAGGTTCCCTAAGTGTAGATAAGGTTCCATTAGGTAATATCGCTTAAAAGCGTGCTTACATAAGCCTCAAAAGCGGTTATCTAGGACATTTACACATTTAAGTGTACATTAAGTGACTATTGGTAGTTGAGCATTAAAGTAGAAAGCCTCTGCCTCAATTGGAAAGTGCACTAAAGTAGAAAGCCCCTGATTACATCATTGAATCACTTAGTAGGTGGCCACTATAGCAGAAAGGCACTGTAACTTAGATAAATCTAGTCTAAAAATATCTACTAGCTGAGTGCCCACTTAGCACAAATCAGCATTCTTATTGAGCCAATAAACAAGGGTACAAACAAACCCTATTGACCATAAACAGAGTGAACCTTAAGCTAATTTTCCCATACCTAACATTGCTATATTTAGCAATCAGTTCTCGTGTGATCAATTCAACAGCAGATTCTCTAGCAATTCTTCTAGAGGATTTACTATACAACCAGTGTAGCCAATTACACCACACTTTCTATCTCAATCAACACTCCCTCTAAGCCTCCTTTAGGCAATATCCATTGCATAGCTGTCACCCTTACAATTCCTGTGCAAATCACTAATCTCTCTAACACACAACTACTAAACCTATTGATTAGGCCTTTTAGTACTTGTTCCCTATCCTTAAGATCAACCCCTGAGTTTATACAAGCTAGAATAAAGCCAACCTAAGTCTTTCAGCTAATAACCTGGACTTGGAAGAACAACCAGGAATCTATTTCACTAAGTTTTGTTACTCATTCAATCTTGTTATTGCTTGATCTGTTAGGTTTGTTGTCAACCAGCAGCTTATAGTGAGTTTGGGCCTGGGGAATTTGCTTGAGGAAGAATCTAGCCTTCTATTCATCCATATTCCATAGAAATGACAATAAGGGACTTATCAAGGGGTTCTAGAAGAAGTCTTCAACCAACAGCCCAACGCTTAGAGTTTGAAATTTTACATATTGAGTTTTGTAATTTCAACATCTCGGAGGATTCTAGCTTCCTCCAACCAGTCTCACCTGACTGCATCTGACACAACCACTCTTCTCTCCCTGAATATTTGACATTTGGCAAAAGTTTTTTAATGGGCACTGATTTGACCCTTACAGTGCTCAACAGTGATCATTCCAATTGGTTATCATTGTTGTGTCTAAGGAAAATGAATGAATAGAAAGCTAGGTGACTTCCTCAAACAAATCCTCTAGGTCCAATCTCACTATAAGCTGTTGGTAGACAACTAACCTAACAGATCAAATAATAGCTCAACTACTAAGTGAGTGAAAACTGAGTGAATTGGATCTTTGGTCATTCTTCCAAGTCAAGGTTATTAGCCAAAGGATATAGGTTGGCTTCTTTCCTAGCAAAAATAAGTGAAGGGCTGAGTTGTGGATAGCAGATAAGTACAAAAACCCAAAGTATCTAGGTTTGGTATGTAAGTGTAGAGCTTGGTTGGTGATTTCCTAGATCAGTTTAAGGTTTGGGGCTGTGCAATGATTATTGCCTGAAAGGGTCTCAGAGGAAGTAGTATCTGAGATAGAAAGTTCCTTGTAATGGTTTGTTGTTGGTGTGCAATAATTCTTCTGTGATAATTGTTCAGAAAAACCACTGTTTAGTGAATTGCACAAGATCTAACTGCTAAATGTAGCAATTAAAATGTGTGGGAAAATCAGTTGGATGTCACTCTATATGTGCTCAATGTGGTTAGTGATAAACCTTTGTTATTGTCTCACAAGAGTGCTGTCTGTGTGCTAAGCGAACACTTGCCTAGTAGATATTCTTAGACTAGATTTATCTAAGTTACAGTGCCTTTCTGCTGTAGTGGCCACCTACTAGGGGATGCAATGATGTAATCAGGTGCTGTCTGGCTTAGTGCAATACCCAATTATAGTAAAGGCTTTCTGCTTTAGTGCTCAAGTACCAATTGTCACTTAACATGTGCTTAAACATGTAATTGTTCTAGTAATCGCTTGTAGGGCTTATGTAAGCGCAGATATAAGCGAAATTACCTAATAGAACCTTATGTACACTTGGGGGACCTTTGGGGATAGAGGGAATGGGTTATTTGACCTTTTTCCCTACTAACTATGCACCAAAAGTGTGTTTTAGGGCGAAGATTTTGTTATCTAACCTTAGATATTATGTAATCTAGGTAGAAGCGAAATTATCCTAGCCTTTTCCCACTAAGATCTCAAAGGGGGGAGCTAAATCCTCTTCTGAAATAGAAGATTAATCTAGAGATTGATTAAATCTGAGGCACAGAGATCAGCCTCTATATATACTAAGTACAAGTGGCTGTGCTAGACCCTTTAAGCGGTCACAGGAGTCAGAAGGAGTCATTTCGGGTTGGGTATGAGTCAGAATGAGTCATTTTAACAAATCTGGCAGTTACCCTTTTGGTGACTTCTCTTTTAGTCCTATGGCTGTGCTACCATTCTGGGAGGGGCTGTGCATGTCCCAGAGTGGTGTGGCTATGCTGAACAGGGGCCAATATACATATGGGGGTTATTAGGGTTGATACAGTAGTGTAAGTACAATATTGCTCATTAGTGTATATATAGTATAAAGAAATTACATATCTTTTGAACCTCTTGAGATAAAATCACAAACAAATTAGGGGAGGTAGTCATCTATATGATACATCTTCTGACATTAGGAATAGTGCATAGGTTGTGTTCCTGACTCAGCACGATTTCTATTATATGCAGGTCAACAGGAAAGGCATCAGGGAATGAAGAGTTGTCAATGATGGCAAACGGTTCCTCGGGTAAGGGATAATCAGTAAGCAAATACAGAGGAAAAGAATAGTAAAATGGTGAAAATATGTGTATGGGGTTCTCTACCATAACATGCTGGAGAGAGCCAGGTCATATTGAAGTAGATGGGCAAGTTCTCTGGAGAACGCTGATGTGAATTAGGAACCCCGATCGGAGATGCATTTGTCATGAAGTCCAAAGCATTTGAACACATTTTGAAAAAAGAGGCATGCGATTCCTTGGGCATCAATCGTTTTGTCACAAGGAAAGAGAATTACTCCTTTTATAAGGCCATGATTGACCACAACCATAACAAAATTGAAACCCTGAGCTAAGGGAAGACCAGAGATAAGGTTAACCAAGATTTGTTGGAATGGATGGATATAGGTGAATGGAATGGGAAACAATGGCGGTGTGGTTGGGTGTGTATTGACCTTATTGCTTTGGCATATGGCACAGCCAGCAATGTATTGGCAGATGAAGGTAGACATGCCAGGCCACCAATAATCTTGTTTAAGGAGGAAAAGGGTGTGAAATTGGCCTGTATGGCCACCAGCAAGGGAATTGTGGATTTTGCAAACAAGATCTGGTCATGCAGTTTTGGAAATGTAGAGGTGGCCATGGAAATATAGGTGGTCCTCTGAGTAAGTCCAATCAGATGGACTAGAATAGGGGAGGGGAGCGATACCATTATACATCACTTTGAGGGTGGTAAGAATAAGCGGGTCAGAGGAAGTGGAATTGCGAATCTTGTTGGCAATTGCAAGGTCAAGAGACTGAATGAACATTGTGTCGGAGAGTAGGGTAACTTCAACATTATCATCTGACATGTCAACAGAATCCTTGTATGAGAGGGCATCAGCGGGGCCCATTTGCATACCAGGAGTATAAGTAAAGAGGAGATCAAAGTCTTGTAAAAACATTTGCCATTGGGCATGGCAGCAAGATAGCTGGTGGGGTTGGCAGAAATACATGAGATTCTTGTGGTCAGTGAGGATGATTACTGTATGACGAGCTCCAAGGAGATAATGTTGCCAATCTTTGAGAGCTTGGATGATGGTAAGGAGTTCTTTGTCATAGATGTCATAGTTCCGTTCTGCATCACTAAGCATGGCTGATTGATAGGCACATAGATGGAGGTTGCTGTTGGCATCTTTCTGCATAAGCACCCCACCTGTAGCCATAAGAGAGGTGTCGGTTATAAGGTGGTATTGAAGGTCCAGGTTGGGGAGGCGGAGGACTGGCTGCAAGGAAAATAGCTTTTTAAGGGTGTCAAAAGCTTTTTGTCAGTCAGGTGACCAGTCCCAAGTTTGTGCTTTATGGGTTAGTTCCACCAGCAGTCATATGATGTCAAAGAAGCCAAGGATGAACTTTCAATAGAAGTTACAGAAACCTAAGGAGTAGACAGATTTGAGGGATCGAGGGGGTTGCTATTCATTGATGGCTTGGAGTTTGACAGTATCCATGGCAAGTTGTCCAGGACAGATGATGAGTCCAAGGTAATTGATAGAATCTATGTCAAATGAGCACTTCTTTAGTTTACATTTGAGTTTTAGTTTGCAACATCGTTGAAGAACCTTCTTAGTTCATTTGTGATAAGTGGGGAGGTCCTTGGAGTGAATTTCCATGTTGTCCATATAGATGGAGAGCCATCCTTCCCTGACGTAGTCTTCAAATTCGGTGTCCATGAATGCTTGAAAGTGGGAGGACTATTGCACAAGCTGAAGAACATCACCATTGGTTCGAACAGTCCAAATGGTGTAACAAATGCTGCTTTCCATTAATCCTCTGGGGTGATTTGGATATGATGATATCCCCCTTCAATATCCAAACTGGTGAAGAGTTTGGATTTTGCAAAGCGATCTATAAGCTCTGGAATATTGGGAAGGGAATAAACATTCTTAATTGTGTGCTTGTTGAGGTTGCAATAGTCTTGACAGGAACACAATTCTCCTCCTTTCTTTGGTATGAAGAACATGGAGGAAGCTTGGGGGGATTTCAATGGTTGGATAGTTCCTCTTTTCAGGTGCTCATCAAGAAACTTCCTGCATTCTTCTTGTTCTGGTAAGGAGAGGGGGTAAGGCTTAGCTCTCTTGGGGATGAAGGTGTTCATGAGGTCGATTTTATAGTCAAATGCTCATGTTGGTGGTAATGGGGGTAGTTCTTTTTGTTCAAAGATGTCTCAATAGTCTTCATAGGCAGGGGGTAAGGTGACCAATGGTTTTTCAGTTGGTGCAATAGCGGTGGAAATAGTAGTTCGTCTGATGTGTTCATCCTCATAGTTGCAGATGTACTATTTGTTGATTTTGTAATTGGAGTTGGCATATAGATACTGTAGTAGGTATTGTTGTTCTAGGGCTTCTTCTTCATCTTGCTGTGGTATCTTGTACTCTCCAGAAATGGTGATCTCACCCAAGGTCCAATTAATCAGGGGATTTCATTTCCTAAGCCAGGTCATTCCTAAGATGACGTTTTCCTTGCTGGACAGTAGTACAAGGAAGGTCCTGTGTTCTTTGATGCCTTGCATCCACAATGCGAGGGTGACCCTATATTTGATCATACCTGCTTTGTTACCTGAGCCATCTGCATTGAGTACACGGATGGGGCAAGGAATTCTTTTAAAGGGGTAGTTGTTTCACTTAATGAAGTCATAATTGATGAAGGAGCTAGTAGCTCCGCAATCAATGAGAACAGCAGTGGTTTCAATGCTTTTCCCTTCTGTAGTAGACAGTGAGATGGGAATAAGGATTGAATTTGTCTCACTAGATACTAATATAGAAGAAATAGCTGGAGCAAAGGACATCAAAGCCTTGCTCTATGTCAAAAATCCCAGAAATTCTTATCTTTCTCTTCAATGTGGGCTATGCTTTCAGGAGGGGTTTCATCAAAACATTCTTGGAGCACCTGAAGTACCTCCACTTCCAAGACCTTTTCCTTGGTATAGAGTTTTTGGATATATTCTGATACTGGGCTTGTTTTAGGTGGTTTGGGGGCAACTACTGCTCAGGTTTGTACTGGGTTATGAGGGGGGCGAGGAGGGTAAGACTGGCTCAGGGTTTGGTTAGGACAGTGGTTATGGGTGGAACATCCAACTTTGTGGCAAATAAAGCAGCAGTTTTCTCAGATGTGGCATGCTCATTCCAAAGGGGAGAGCATGCCAGGACGTTTGGTTTGAATGGTATCTACATCTATAGTGTGGGGATCTCTAGTGCTTCTTTTCAAGTCAAAATGTCCTTTTCGTATATCACAGATTCATTCCTGTTGATGAGCGAAAACAGCAGCTTTTGTCATCCAGTTTTTAAGGGTCTCGGGTTCCTTCACTCCTTTGATGATTTTGTCCATGAAATCAGGGTCGAGGCCTTGCATATAGTATTCTATGAGGCCATTTTGATCAGTGTGATGGGATTTGGCGGCAAGGAGGGAGAAGTTCATTTTGTATTGATCACAGGTGTCAGTTCCTTTCCCCTTCATGGAAACATGTCACAATTTCCTTTGGGTATCTGCAGTGGATTCCTTGTGAGAGAAGGCGCTGAGGAAGTTGTCTTTGAATTGGGTCCAGGTAATGTTGGCAGGGGGGATGGTTCTGGAGTCAATATTCTCATAGGTGGCTTTGGCATAGATGTGGCCATGATCTTTTGACATCCTATTGAGGGTGGTATACACCTTCTTTTCGTCGTTGTACTTTGAGGCATTCATTTGGAAGTACGTGTCCATTGCCCTTATTCAGAAATTGGCATCCGATGGTTTACCAGAGAACTCATTGGATAAGCCGGCTTTTAATTCAGACATACCATTATCATAAGGGATTGGTTCAGTGTCAGAGGGGTCATTATCATCAGGGTGATGGAATGGTAAAAGGGATATCTCATTTCCTTCTTCATTCTCAAAATGGTATTCAGAATTAAAAGGTGTCTCATAAATGGAGATAGGGTATTCGCCAGGAAGTTGCTCAGTGGGTGGTGAGTCAAGGACGATGTCAGGATCTTCTTCATGGGTTGGTGGTTCCAAATATTAAGAGAATATAGAGGAAATGGGTTGGGAGATGGAGGGACATCTATGGGCAGAGCCTGGTGGTTGTAGAAGGGGGAGTAGGGGGTTGTATGGGGTTTGATGATCAATATGAGCTCTGTCTTGTGCTGCCTGGTTATCAGTGATGACCTGACTAGCTTGTTGACCTCGATGGAAGGCTTCTTCTTCTTTGTTGGAATTATACTAGGCAAAGTACCATGAAATGGTGGACAACCTTTCTGTGTGGTAGCAGATGTGTAGGAAAGAGTTATATCTTTTGTTACATTAATGATAGCATCTAACCCAGGAGCATCAAGTAGGGCTGGTACCTATATTGGTATCTCACTGCAAGCTTACTCGGGGTAACTGGGTCAGTGATCTCAAGTATGCTGGCTGTAAGTGCAATGCTCAATAATGAAGTGGACTTGAACAGTGAGTGTGCACTCAAAGGTAGCATGAAGACCTATATCACGCAAAAGTTTCTGAGACCAAAGCAGGCTAAACACTATGTTGGATTGCATAGATTTAATTAGGGTTACAATCTACTGTACAAGGTGCTTTTATAGTACAAAAAGGAGAGCACGGACCAAGACATGAATGATAAGTATTGAGGAAGAAAAGTCCTGTGAGATACCAGAAGGAGTACTTGCCTAGAATAGAAGGCAGAGGAGATAAGCATCCTGAAGATAGGTAACTAAACTAGAGTCTGATTATAACCCTACAAAGATGGTGGCCAGATGGAAAAGGTGTTGGAAAATGGAGAGTTGTCAATGATGGTGAATGGTTCCTCAGGTAGGGGGTAATCAGTAAGTGAATATGGTGGAAATGGATAGTAAAATGGAGAAAATATATATGCTAGGTTCTCAATCATAACATCCCTGGTCCCTTGTGGCTGGTGAGTTGCTGTTCCTCTTTTTTTGCCAACACCTCCCATGAATCAATAACTACCACATCTCCAATGACAGGGAATTCACCAGCATCAGCCTCTGAACCTTCATCGGATAATTCATCAGCCATTGCATCCAAAACAGCAAATAATTGGCTGTTATCTTGTGACTCCATGGAATGTCCTATCACCTGTTTTTTGGAACACAATGAGTCAGGTAAGTGAGCTTTGTTTCCCTTCCACTTTTTCATTGCTAATCATTTTGCTTTCCTTTCAATTTTGATGGCTTGTTCATCATCAAAGTAATCACGCTCTGCAAACAATATCACTATGCCAGTGAGTTCTTTGTTTTGCACTGCACAGCCAAAGTATTGCCAAAGGGCAGAAAGATTACAACTAACTCTCCATTGGATAACTAAAGCGATATCTGGTACATCCATGCCCTAAGTGCAAAATTGGCTATATGGTTGCTAATAACAAATCCAGGACTTACCATTCCAAATGAAGTTGTTGTACAAAGCCCCCATGTCTTTCCACTTAACAAGTTTTCAATCTCCATCTCCTTGAAGATAAATGACATGTTAGCATTAAACCATTTGATCTTTTCTCATAGACCAACTGGTAGACATTGGCGAAGGAACCTTGCAGCTGCAATCAATTCCGAAATATTATCAAAGAATATGAGAAACTTTGGCAGGGGTGGATCATTTTCCTGGTACCCTGGGAAAACCAAAAATGCTAAGTCTACAAAACTATTCAGTGCATACTTGATTTTCTTGACACCTATTTTGATATTTGGCTAATCACTAGACCAATGGCCTGTCCATGTGCATGTGGAGTAGCTGTTTAATATCCATTAATGGGAGCCTATGTCTTAGCCAAGATATAAGGTGAGCACAGGACATAGTCTGCATGTGAGAAGTGGAGTAGCTTTCTCGCCTTCTCTTCTTACTTTGTACTCCTGCTAGTACTTTGTCCATAGTGGTAGTCCTCATTTCATTCCTTTTGCACAACTTCCACTCATTTTCACTCCCTTTCTTCAGCTATCCCCATGCAAAACCCTCATACTACAGTCCAACCCAACTATCTCCATGTTAGATTTACAGCAGTATGCCAGCATCTAGTCACCGCCCTCACAATCACCCAAGACAAGGCAGCTGAGCAACTCCTTGAATTCTGGGACACCCAGAATGATGCTGACAAGTAGGCCTGGGATGAGCAACAGGCAGCTAGAGCAAAGCAGGAATGCCTAGTCCAAGAGCAGCAACACTTTGAAACAGAGCAGCAAGCACAAGCCAAATACAACAAAGAAGAAGAAGCCAAGAAGAAGGAAAGGAAAAAGAACAAAGCCAAGTTCACCTCCTTCCCCAACATCCCTCCATCCAAAATGGCTCCAGTCATTCCCTCTACACTTGCCCTCCATAAGCTGTACAAAGGGGAGTACCTCCTCCTTTATTTGTTCACAAACCAGGGACTTGCTGATGCTCAAGCCATCTCACTTGCACTCAACAATGAGGCTCTCACTCTCACAGCAGGCTAACAAGGCATACAGACCTTCATTCCCCTTGTGGCAGCTCAAGTGAAACTATCCATTGTCGAGGACCAGAACCTCACCTGGCCCCAAATAGACCAAGCCACCCACCGCATCCTACTAGCCATGCGAGAAGCCAACTGGCCCAAAAAATACCTCAAGGCCCTCTGCAACTTCTGGATAAACCTCAGCACCCACAAATGATGCCACAATCCAAACAAGGACGCCCCCAAAGCTCTCATCATCTACCAGGCCACCTACTGTCGTCACTGGGATGACATGCTCAGCACCCCATTAGCTTTTAACCTCAAGTACATCAACAAGGAAGCTCTCAGCAAGATAAAAGCCAAGATCATCACCTAGAGGCTCCAAGCCATGAAGTGCCATGCCAGTGAGGTGAGTTTCCATCTTACCTCTCCTAACCACCCCTTCCCCTAACCTGACCATGTCCCTGCCCCCCTTCTCTCTATTCACATGCCCCACATGTCATTTCAATTCACCCCCCCTTTTTCCTTCTCCTCACCACATGCACTTGGCCTTGCACCCCCCCCATGCCCTGTGCACTTGACCTTGCACCTCTCCCATGCCCTATGCAATCGGCCTCATGCCCCACACCTTATGCCCCCCTATGCCCTGCGCCATCCCCTTTCACCCAATCCCATACCACCTCCACTCAGCCGCACCACACAACCTCTCCCCATCCTGGGCACCACAGATCATGAAGCGAGCTGCAACCTCCACGGCTGCATCCCAACTCAGCAACCAAGTCCCCTCCTCCAGCACAAACCACCCAAACACCTCCCATCCATACAACAGACCTACAAACTCCACCAGACAAGTCAGTACCTCTGCACCAAATGTCCCTTCTCCATCGCACAAACGTAACTGCCCCCTTTGAGCTTCCAACAAGACATCATTGGATAAGGAGTTCCCATACTCCTTTCCCCCCTGTGCAGTCTGCCTCAGTGTCGAGCCCCACACCATGTCCATCATTGAATGCCCAAAAGAGAAACTCTGGGACAGCAAACATGATGCCTTCACCAAGAGAGCAAACAGAGTCTTGTTCACTCATGCCTCCAACCAGCACATTTATACCAGATAGCAATGAAAAGATGGCTGCCCAAACCACCATATGCACACCCACATTTGCTCAGGCTGTGGCTCTGCAATCCACAGAGCTTTCCACTACCCTCTCACTTAGAAGCCAGTAGGCACACATGCCATATAAACTGGAAACATGGCAACTCTTTATCCATCTTGCAGACCTCCCCCCATTGCTTCCATGACATACCCAGCAGCCTCATGCACGGCTTCATAGTTAACTTCCCCCATCTCCATTCTATACAATCCCCCCCTAATTCCCTTTCTATTGTCATATACCATACCCATTTCGACAACTTAGTACAGAAAGAGATCACAAAAGGTAGGTACCTAGGACCATACCCACTGTCCCACATCTGTGAATCTATCAGTCCATTTCAGTCCTTCCCCCTATTGTTAGTTCCCAAACCTGGTCATCCCAGCAAATTCCACCTAGTACAAAACTTCTCCTTCCCCCCTAACCTGAACGCCCTGTATCCCCTACCCTCTGTTAACTCACACACTGATGCACGCAACTTCCCAACATCATGGGGAACATTCCCTATCGTATTCCTCCTCGCTTCCCACCTCCCCCCAGGTTCTGAAGCCACTATGCGTGACGTTGCCGAAGTGTATCACACCATTGTAGAGTATAGCACTGCTCTACAATGTTATTCCAGCTTCCCACCACTCCCCAGGTCCATTATCTATCGCAGTACACCTCCTATTGCGCATCCGAAGCTTTGTATCACCACCTGAAGTGAGTTATTCACATGGCCAATGTTGACCAATGATTTTCCTGCACCCCGAGCGCAATCAGCTCAGGCCTGAACACTTTCGGGTGGTCAAGATTGGCTTGGCCTGCATTATTTTCGATCGGACACTTGTTTTTCTTTATGAATACACTTTTTACCTACATTTAGTGTTCGATTACATCACTCATACCTTTCTGCACCCATTTTGACTTATTCTATAATCTGGGTGTGCCTGAACTATAAAATATTGTTCTTAGCATTTGATAATACATCTTACCTTTTCTCCACTTGTTTTCTACTGCTCGAGGAACTTTTTCCACATATCCAGGAGTTTACCACAGGACTCCTGCGCCTCTTCGCCACCAACCAATAATCTCAGCCAACTTTCTCACACCTCAGCTGACTTTCCTGCACCCCAAATAACTTCAGGAAACCTTTTCCTCCTCATTCCCCATCACCCAGGACTTGAAGAGACCCACTAGAACTCTCTTTGGGGTCATCCCAATCTTGCATCTACTTACCCATTGACATCTCAGGTGGTACCACTCCACCTGGACTCAGTGTTCTTCACCATTCCCCTTCACCCATTCCAATGGCCCACAGCTGTCGTATGTATCTCATTCACACACGGTTGCATTGATATATGCACAGCATTTGGAGCCATCCCATCAGTGGGTAGCTATGGCCATGTCACAGATACCACCACTGAAATCTTCATGTACCATGGCATCAGCCCCCTAGACAAGTGAGTCAATAACCACATTTTTTTCTGCATCAAGCGAATTCACCTCACTGAATATAACTGTGCACACACCACATGACACACAGAATTTGGCCAGACCCCCTCAACGCACCCTGGTAACCACATCAGATTCCAAGGCAATACCCTCCCCAATAGAACCATTGAAAAATCCAACAACGACTGTGTATGCCCAGTTGCTGACCTCTCTAACAACTCCCCTCACTCAGATCACGACAGAACCTTCACATATGCACTATTCAACATCAACCTCATATCAGACACACTTGGCATCCCATGGGAACCCTCCAAAGACCAATCCTTTAGCCATGCAATGACCTACATCAGCTTCATTTGGGACCTGTGATCCCAAACAGTCTCCCTCACCCCAAACAAAATCGACAAGTACATACAATCCATCCGCAATTGGGACTTCCATCACACCCATGTCCTTGAGGACGTGCAAAAACTATATGGTAAACTTCTATATACATCATCCCTCATCCCAGCCAGCCGCACATATCTAACCAGCTTTGAATGCATGCTCACCATGTGCTCAAAGAAGCCATTCATGCCATATCACCCTAACAAATCCATCAAACATGACCCTACATGGTGGCTTGATTCAATAACCTTAGGTGCTACATCTTGCCCTCTCACTTACCCTCCCCCTTTCACTGACCACTCTGCATACTCAGATGCTAGCTCTAGTATCAGTATTGGCATCACCATCAGCTCCCTCTGGCATGCCTAGAGACTCATTCCAGGATGGCAATTCTAATGCAGCAAGCACGACATCACCTAGGCAGAAGCAATTAGGTTTGAGTTCCTTATCCTTACCTCTGCTCACACACTCCCTAACCACCAGCATCTCACAGTTTACAGAGACAACACAAGTGCTATCGAAAGCTAGCGAGTTGGGCACCACAGAAACACCAAAATCAACAACATATTCAAATGAATTCACCTTGCCATCTTAGACCTTCGTAGCCCTATTGATGATGTCATGGCAAAGTTCATTCCCAGCAAACTCAACCCAGCTGACCCACTCTTCCGTGGCATCTACGGTGCTCCCCACCTCCTCCTTCCTCCTCTCCCCATCCCTCAGTTCCTTCAAGACTTCATTGTCAACTATGATGCACCCCTCTCTCCCATCGAAGTACATGCCATCCAATATGAACTCTACTTCCAACCTGCTGCCACCGTTATTGATTGCATCCTCTAGGAACAATAAGTCAATGAGTGAGTCACAGTACTCCACCAATACCACAACCAACTCATCACACACACCCTCTTCAATTAACACTCCCACAACATGTTTCCAAGGACCACTTCCTGATACCTGCCCATCCTTTCCCCTAAGCACCTCGAGACCATGCCCATACAAACCTGGCCTCACCCCCCACCTTTCTCCCCTTCACCCCCACTGTCTCACATGCCAACATCTCCTCCTTTGGATCCCCAGTCATACCCCACTGCACCACACCAACACCTCCACTGATACCCCCCCCCTTACTGAGAAAGACCTTGACCATATCCTCAAGGTCATTGGAGCATCCTAGGCAGACTCCACTAAGGAGCTATATGGTATGGGGCTCCTCATCTTCCACATATACTGTGATGTACATAACATACCCGACACCCAAAGAGCACCAACCCCATCCATCCTCCTCTCCGCTTTCCTTTCAAGCTATGCTGGCTCCACAGCTGGCTCCACCATTGCCAACTATGCAGCAGCTGTCCAAGCCTGGCACATCCTATATGGACTCAAATGGTGCATCAACAACCTGGAGTTCTAGGCCATCCTTAACAGAGCAAGCAAGATTGCTCCTGCTGCATCCAGGCACTGCCAACATGCCCCCTTCTCAGTTCAAATTCTTGAGAGGTTCCATCTATCCATGGACCTCAACAGCCCTTGCAACATGGCCATCTTTGCCTGCCTGGTCTGCTCCTTTTTTTGCATCGCCTGCCTTAGAGAATTCACTATCTCCTTCATAAATGCTTACCACCCCACCAAACACATCCCCCACACTGGTTTCTCCATTACCTCAAACCACAAAGGCCTCCCTGTCATGCACTTCTCCCTTCCCATTACAAAATCCTTCCAAGGCAGCGAGGAAACTCACTGCACCCCCTACGAGCATGGCTCACTCACAGACCCAAAAGCAGCAATCAAATCACACTTTCACACCAACCCAGACAGTCCCTCAGCACATCTATTTTCATGGAAACACCCATCCGGAATCATGCACCTACTATCCAAAATGGAGGTCACAAAGCACATTGACTCAATAACATGCTCAAACCCAGAGCTACCCAACCTCAAGGGCCACAGCCTCCACATTGGAGGTATGCTACACTACCTCCTTCTAGGCATTCCTTTCAATATGGTCAAGATAATAGGCAGATGGTCCAGCAACACCTTCACCAGATATCTCCACCACCATGCCCTTATCCTTGTGCCATTCCTATAGACCCAACCAGTCCTCATGGACAATTTGAGACATTACATTCTCCCACCAGTCAAATGAATGAAGGTTAGTCCCAGCTCCTAATGTCGGGTTTCCAAGCCCATGCTGTGATGTGTTGCTTACTCCTACCTCTTAAGTGTACACAGTATGCTCTTCCTGACTGGATTGGGTTCAACTTTGGGCCGGAAAAGCCTTTGGCTTTTCTCCCATCTGCCACCTATACTCTCTCACTCTCTTTTCCATCAAACTCCTATCTGAATCAACCTGGCTATGTAGCTGCAATACACAGATGGAAGCCTATGTCTTAGCTGAGATACAAGATGAGCATAGGGCATAGTCTGTATGTGAGAAGTGGAGTAGCTTTCTCACCTTCTCTTCTTACTTCGTACTCCTACTAGTACTTTGTTCATAGTGGTAGTCCTCATTTCATTCCTTTTGCATCCACCTGCCATGCCCTCTCACAGGCTGCAAACAAGCTACTCACCTATCAGCCTCGTATCTGTCCAACACTGCTTCTCTTGACTCCAGTTGGCTCAAGCTCAGCTGTTTCAGTGCCCAGCCCACCCTACACAGCATGCTCTTCCTGACTGGATTAGGTCTAGCTTTGGGCCGGGAAAGCCTTCGGCTTTTCTCCCATCCACCACCTATACTCTCTCACTTTCTTTCCCATCAAACTTCTATCTGAATCAACCTGGCTATGTAGCCATAATGCACAGATGTGCACTTTGTTAGCATTGTGGACACAATAAGCAATATCACAGTTGGAAGCATGAAATGAAGTCATCCAAGTTCCCTGTACTCTGGCTGAAAGTCACCCTAATCTGTAAGGCAGTGTGCCTCATCAATCATGATACTGAGGATATGGGATGCAAAGTGTATGTCCTTCAGTATCTTTTCAAACTCACCCTCCAGCTTCATAAGCTGCTCTGGGCTGATTATTATAGCTATATATTTCAGAGTGCAGATTTCCTAGTTGACTAGTAAGATTTTCTCTTGTCCAACATGATAGCAGCACTTACATAAAAAATAGCAGGGGTTGCTGTTTTGGAGTTGATGGATACAGCTGGTATGTGAGCTTTTTCTAGTGCAGTAATGTTTTGCTTGCCCAACAGATTCAAGGAAGTGACAACAATTTGAATACTGTTTGGTCAGAACAATAGCAGCATCCAGAATGTGAGGGTCTTGCCCATTCCAGTGCTAGCAATGCATAGTATGTCTTTGTTTCCCTGTAGAATAGCTGCCACTACTTTCATTTGCCAAAGACATGGTTGGACATGAAAAATCTCTTGAGTATGTGCTTGAATTGCAGAAAATGAGGGTATTGGCATAGATGTGGGTCAATTAGGAGGTATTGCTGCCATGAGCAGCCTTATGTGTATGAACATTGTGTGGAATACTCTATTAAAAATAATACAAATCCTAAAAAAAACCTACCTGGTTACTGTGAATTCAAAGACTAAAGGGTGATACCCAGGTAGCACAGCTGTGGCAACAATTGTTTACAAACATTTTGTTATAGCTGTCATGGTAAGTGCAAGGTATCTTAAGGTTGGTGGTATTTGAAAATTGTACATCTGGTCATGTGTACTAGGATATAGCCTTATACTTACTCTGATGGCTGTATAGGAGCCTGTTAAGACCATATGAGCACTGCTCCATGGTCTAACTCCAGAATACCAGAGTTGACTTGTGATGGAACTTTAGCTTCACTGTATGTGGTGTGCCCTTATATGAGTCTAGTTGTTCTGTATTTCGGAGGATCGGAGACAGAGGGTCAGAGTAGAGTTGTCAAGACTCAAGCAGAGTAGAAGCAGGAGACTAAGTTGATATTTGAACTGAGGGCTAAGTACAGTGTACTCAAGGGTTTATATACAAAGGTCGAATGTACATTACTAAGGTAGTCATAAGTCTGGAACAGAATAACTGAGTACCGGAGTAGTGCCAGTAAAGAGCACAGCCGGAGCTGTGCTCCTAAGTGAGTACTGATACGGAGGAATCTAAGTAGCGAGACTAGTACAAAAGTGGGTGACAGGAAACATAAGTACAACGGAACAGAGATACATATAGCAGAGAAACAGAGTTGAGCTGGCATGTCTGGAGATGGTGCATACCAGAGCTAGAAGGCCCAAAGGACCAGAATGGACTTGGCCAGAATTTCAGGATATAACAAAGCCTGGCCTCAACCCTGATCTCAATCCAGGAGATGTTGGCAACATAAACATCATGGTATTGAAGATGGACAAGAAAAAAAATATGTTTGGGGAGGAGCTATTTGGTCGTACTGTCTTCTTTCCCCCGCTACATCAGTAAAGTCTTTGGTTTTTGTAGGAGTGTTTTGTTATACCATCTTTTGTACCAAGTGTTTCTTTGGGGACATCTGGTCATACCACATCTCTTCTTTCTTCCATGTATGAAAAACAGTCTTTGTGTATCCAGTATGGTCTCATTGGTCTGCCAATCAAAGGACAGTGGTTGATCAATCACACACTGAAAATAGAGGCTCAGTTTGCACTGCCACCTCACTCAGTTTTCCGGAATACAGGTACTTAGTACCACCACCACTGCCATGGTGACCCTCTAACTCGCTTACTGCTCTCACTGCAAGTCTATATTGCAAAACTCCTGTCACTCTTTTTCCGAATCCCTTGTACTTACACTGAAACATATTCCATATCCCATCTGGATGGGCACTGGTGGTGAAAGGAGGAAAAAAGTATGGTTAACAGACAATATTGCCATAATAGTAATGTAGTAAGTATCCCCTCCCTTCAGCCCTCCCAATAGGGTCATTCAAAGTTCAAAACAGACCTTGTTTTGAGGCTGTTTTGGATGCCATTTTGAAAAAGGTTTTGATATTGCTAAAATGCCTGAAAACAGCTTTGAACTTTGACATTCCTCATTTTGGCATGGTTTTTGGCTGTTTTGGCCTGTCAGTTTTCATGCACAACATCATCGGAGTTTAAATACAATATATAGTTGATGATGAGGATAAATGATATGGATCTTTACTTATTCCCCCCATGCCTACTCGACTAGAGTGCCAGTGACTTGCAGATATCCTTCTTGAACTCTATTTGGCTTCAGTTGTGGCTGAGTTTCAGCAGCTGGTAGATTCATCTATATCTGACGAGTCTTCAAGTTCAAGTTCCAATGAGTCAAGCAGTGGCTCAAACTCAGATATTGAGCAACTAGTATCCACAGCAAGTGAATCTTTTCTTGGCCTCCTTGGTGTCTTGTATTCCTGCAGATATCTTATTGAGCACTTGCCCATATTGAAGAATGAGGGCAATCTGCAGCTCCTTCTAACTGAATGGAAGCTTACAAGACCAGAACTATTTCATACACATGTGCAGGTTACTCTGGAGTGCTTTGATCTACTTGTGGCTATCCTGCGGACAGATCCTGTATTTCAAAATCAGTCTAATGTTGCCCAGATGGATGTGAATGCACAGCTGGCCATTGCACTCTATTGCTTTGGTCATTATGGCAATGCTATCAGCACAACCATGGTTGCACTTTAGACTGGGATTGGATATGGTACAGTGCAACTTGTAACCAACCATGTCATGACAGCTGTTTGTCAGGAGAGCTTTCACCAGACTACTCTTTATTGGCCAAATGATGAGGAGAAGGAGGAGGCAAAACAGTGGGTTGAAGAAAATTCATGCCCTGCTTGGTGTAATGGGTGGGTAATGGTGGATGGAACCTTGGTTTCTCTATACTCACAGCCAGGATATTTTGGAAATGCCTGGTATGATCAGAAGTCCAATTATTCATTAAATATACAGGTATTGTGTTCTAGCTTTATTTATTTAACATATGGATGTTGACTTGGATCTTATTTTAAAGATTGTTTCAACCCCTGACCTCTGCATCATTGATTACTCTGTTGGACTTCCTGGAAGCCAGCATGATTCAACTGCATTTGCAGAAACCTGTATTTTCCAAAAGCATCAAATACTACTATCTGCCAATAAATGGATTTTCGCTGATATAGCATACTCTCTTCATGACTGGTGTCAAACTCCTTACAAAAAGTATGTTATTCTCTTCTACTTTATATATAAGCTAATAAAAGATAGACCTGAAAAGGATACTGAAAACAATACAAGATATAACTATTATATTTCAAAAGTTTGTATCTGTTCTGAACATGCAGTTGGATATCTCAAGAGCACATGGCAATCCTTGCAAGGACTACATATTCACCTTGATAGTGAAAATCATATTCAATATGCCACTCTCTGGATCATCACTTGTATTCACTTGTATACATTTGCACTTGGACATCAAAAGGGCACTAATATTTCAAGTGATTAATTCTTTCAAAAGGGACTTCAAATCTTGGAGGAGGAACAAGTACGTGATGAAGAATGGCAGCATAACAGAGAACAGGAAGCTGCAGATGAAGAAAGGGTTCAACATGAAGCAAGAAATATGGAATTATTACAAGGCAGGATTAAAAGGGAGGAAATGAAAGTCAGCCTATTTAGGTATCTAAATGAGCAAGGAGTAATGTAGAGAAGACTCAGAGATCAAAAACA